>PNEQ01130711.1:0-10733 GCA_003012365.1 Medauroidea extradentata | reverse complement strand
TGTTATAGAGAGGTGGTTGTTATAGAGAGGTGGTTGTTATAGAGAGGTGGTTGTTATAGAGAGGTGGTTGTTATAGAGAGGTGGTTGTTATAGAGAGGTGGTTGTTATAGAGAGGTGGTTGTTATAGAGAGGTGGTTGTTATAGAGAGGTGGTTGTTATAGAGAGGTGGTTGTTATAGAGAGGTGGTTGTTATAGAGAGTTTTTACTGTATTCTCTTGATGTAGCCAAAGTCCATTTTCTTCTTTGCTCTTCGCCTGTCGTAAATTTAAAAACATGCACTTTGAGGGCGCTGTTACAACTACCCCTAAAACACTGTTAACACGAAAAAGGGCACTGTATCTTACTAACACCACTAATTCTTACACTAACGTAAAACTCACAGCGCAAGACGTGTCTACACAAGAAGAAATATGTTTATCAACTGCCTTGCTACACAGAGCAGAGAGCAGGTCAGAACCGCTTGTCGAAGGGATGACCCACCCTCGCCTTTCTCTGGGATGGCCTATTGTCCGCGACGTCACGCCCTTCAGGCTTGCCAGTGCTCTGGCCTTCTAGTCTAGATGGTGTTGGTTAGGCGCCAGTTTACGGTGCAAGAGGCCCTGGGTTCGAATCCCAGCTTGGGCATGGATGTTGTGTACTTTCACCTCACTTCACTCTCTTCTGCTTGTAAGACGACGTTAAAGAGCCGTAAAACCATCTCACCACCTTACTTACATTGCAATGCAAACCAATGGCTTTTAATTTTGTTATTAATGTCCGAAAAAAATAGTTTTGCAATCTTGAATTTATTGCACATAACAGAACAAAATAAATTTCCCTTTAGGTGCCATTGTGACCTGTAGTTACCGTCTAATTCACAAGCACTACGCTGAACTGTTATTTATGACGCACGTATATGTATGGCTCGCGCAGTGCAGAGGGAGGAAAGATAAAGAAGGGAGGTCTGCCTGCTGAGTTGCATCTATACACGCGCGTCTCGCTAGCAACATTTAACCACACGGAACTTGCCACATATTTTACGGTAGGATTATTAAAGACTAAGTAGCAATGAGTAACAGTGTTTAAAGCTTAATACTCTTTTTAAGTAAAACGTGATGGATTTAAATGAGACAGACACAATTTTCTTATGAATTTTGACCATAAAATTATTTAATTAAAATTAATTTTATTTTTTGAAATTCTGTCCGAGTTATCCGAAGTCCGGCACATAGAGGTCTTGAGTTATCGAGAGTTCACTGTAATATAATAAAACATGGTGTTAGCAACTGTAACTTAGCTTATATTAAAAAAATTATAATAAATTCCGAACTTTGTAATAAAACTGATTTTCCTTTAGGAGCATTACAAGTGTGAAATATTTATTTAGGTTTTTGTAAGGCTTGGCTTATTATTTAATTATATATTTGCAGGTTGTGTGTGTAAATTAAGTTAGGACGTTTTCTGAGCTAGGAACAAAAATTAGGGCTTTAATTGTGTTAGAAACGTATCGGAAATACTTGCGATACTCATTCGAGTGGAAATGCAGCAGCAAAATTCATTATGTAGCGATATATTTTTAATGGCACTGTAACATAAAATCCATTATAACTGTTCACATGTTTGTCTATCGTAGTATGATATTTTTCTTCATAGTAAGTGCAATGCTGTTTTTATTTCTGTTCAAGTAATTGCATACTTATTGTGTGCTATATAAATAAATGCTGAAAACATCAATTAATTTCTGCGGCTCTTTCTAATCCAATACGGGTAAAACATTCGATAAAAATCTTAGATAATTTTATTTGCCAACTTTATGAGTAAATATTTATCCAGAATTACTAATTCGTTAACGCTTGATCTCTTGCGCCGCAGTTAAATGTGAGGTTCTGACGTCAAAAATTGTGCCTCAGAAGTTCGTAACACTGGAAGCCATTTTGTTTAAAACGTTGGCTAAAACTATCGTCTAGGATTGCTATCGTTTAATTTTCGCAAATTGGCTTCAAGAAACCTACAGATATAAATTAATGCTTTTAGTGTTGAATTATTTACCGTGCCCTCTTAAACACAATTATAAGGTGCACAAGTCAAAGAAAGGGAAAAAGTTTGTGCACAATATGGTTTAACAAAATTTTTTCAAGCGGGTATATTTACAATGAAACCCCTTATTTACGCTTTTCAGGGAGATTGAGCGAAAAAGTTTAAATTAAGGGAAATCTAAAAATACCCGGATGGTAACAAAGTGTCGTAGTAGTCCTACTCGCCGCTGTGCGCGCCAGTGACTCATGCTACCGCCGCCCCTGCCATCTCGTGACCGTTAGGCCAACTACTCGATATATTGATCGAAATTGCGAAATATTTCGGCTATTGGGAAGCGACTTCTACCCTATATATATTCAATGGTAGTGGTTATATGTTTAAAATTATTGGAATTTTTATTGAAATACTAATACAGTCAACTCTCGATTAACCGTTTTAATGGAGGAAGCCGAGGTATCGGATAATTCAAAACGCCGGATAATCCGCCTGTACCTTTTTTTTTGGCCCGCTCATAAACAAAACGTCTCTAAACCCCCACCCCCTCACCATTCCTAGCCCTATTCGATAAATAATGACCGCTGCCGTTACTAAATGTCGTCTGGCGTGAGTTTATTTTATTATAGTATTATGTACGTAATAATTTATAAGGCTGTCAAATACCTTTGCACCCTTAAGCACAGAAAAAAATTGTAACAGACGAACATAAAACAAACTGTGGGAGTATAAAGTGAGTTCAAGTAAAATATCTTTGCACCTACAGTTTTATAAAAATAAACATTTCGCAGGCACACATTCTACTTACGTTTATCGCATATGCTTCCATTTTCTGTTGACTTTCCAGCCGTTTGAAAATAAAATTCACTTCAGAAAGAACCAATATTGGCCCATTATCTCACACGTTTTTCTTATCTACGTTTATTAAATACGAAAACAAAAATTGAGGAGCGTGTGAAAGATTATTTAATAAATATTTTAATACACTTTGAAACACGTTAATGCATATCTTATCCTTAAGCCCACGAAAATGCTGTAGCCATGCACATAAGCAAAGGTTAAGTTACTCATCTTAAATAAGTAAAAACCACTTGAGACCTACACAAAACACATTTCCTCATTCTAAACACGCTAAATTGCGTTAGGCCTACACAAAATATAATTTTAAACAATAAAAAAAAATTTGGCCTACATACATGATAATACACTAATGGAAACTTGCCATACGACAAACAAGCGATGCCTACTTCGCTTGGAAAAAATCATTAATGTATTTTTGTTGTTTTAATGCACTTTCTTTTTTCCTAATCGTGCTACGAATTTTTCTAACAGCTAGTTTATCCGCCACCGTTGTTTTAATGCACTTTCTTTTTTCCTAATCGTGCTACGAATTTTTCTAACAGCTAGTTTATCCGCCAACGGTGTATCACTCTCTTGCTCTAAACAATTCAACAAATATTCAGTCCATTCCAGCGCCGCCGAGTGCATAATACGTTTCTGTGGAATCAGGTCACCATCACTATCTTCCGATCTAGATGCGCTGTCATCTGATTCTCCTCCTGTTTGACCTTGTGCACGTTTTATTAAAATCAAAGCGTAATAAGTCGTCATAAATCGTAAAACACCAAGAGATATCCAAAAGTCGCGCAATAAAGACTTTATAATAGAGCAAACAGAGAGCGTGCAGCGTATCTAACAGCAAGCGAGAGAACACTGGCACGTGAACAAACGTGGGGAATGCCTAGCGCGCCAGGTATTCACGTGAGGGGAAAGGAAGATAAAAGTACCGTTACGACAGGAGAGGGGAAGGATGAGTCACCGCTTGCCGCGTGGAGTGGAGTACAGTTCTCACCACTAGAAACGCAACACGGCGCACAAAAACCTATTTTTTGCTGATTTCCTTGAAATTTGAAATTTAAAAAAAATTAAAAATCACGATTCCCCAAAAATGGGTCGTTAATGGGTCGTTATAAAGAGGTTTTACTGTATCTGGCAAGTTTCGTGTGATAAAATGTTGCTAGCGAGGTGCGCGACGCGCGAGTTAAGATGCAACGAAGCCGGCCGACCGCTCACTTCTTTATCTTTCCTCCCTCTTCGCCTAGCGAGCCAGGCACGCATGTGTCGTAAACAAACATTTAAGCATGGTGCTTGTGAAATGACTGTAACTACGGGTTACAATGATACATAAACGGAAAATTATTTTGTTCTGGTGTGTGCAATGAATTCAGGGCTGCAAAAGAAATTGTTCCGGACATTAAAGAAAAATTAAAAGTCATTGCTTCTCATTGCGACGTAGAAATATTCTTGAGATGGTTTTATGCCCTTTAAAAAAGATGTTTTCAAGTGCCGATGTGGGTTGTGAAATAACAACACAACATCCATGCCCAAGCCGGATACGAGTCACGCTCGCTGGTTGATGATTCTCTGTTGATAACGTAACGGCGTCTGGAAAGTTGTAACGTTTTAAGCGTGAATCGGATATGTTTATAAACTGCTTCACGGGAAATAATAGCGTACATGTAATGGGCCGTAAAATGTAAACGTCTTATGCGGGATAACTTTAGACGATTTTCATTGAGTGACGCACATGAATGGATTATAAATAAAGATTTTGTAGTCTTAATTTTTTCATGTTTACTATGCACAGACAAAATCTTTTTATTTATTTCAGAAGAAATGGTTACGTTATAAACGAGTAAATATAGAAAAAATGTACGTTTATTATATTTTACACCAAAAAAATTTAGAAGGTAATTTTTTCGAAACCCCCTTATAATGGCCGCATCCCATTTTTTGGGCCTACAATTTGGTCAAAAATATCCGGCGATTACACGAGTAAATACGGTAACTCCGTAGAACATGATTAAAATTTTATTGCTTTATAATATGACAATTTGTGTAAGAATAAAGCTGTAAATTATGTGTTCTGTGATGCAATTTACTTACATAAAATTAAATATTAAAATTAATAGTGACGAGGACCTTAATGTGATAGAAGCGTGCCTTGGTGCCAGCTTCTAGCACAGAGATAAAAAAGGATCAGCCAGAAGTAGCAGCATAAAAAAATAAAGATCTGACTGCCCACATTGTTTGATATTATTTTATAGTCCTCCACGTTATGTTAATTTCCCCATTGCATGGCAGCTCTCCCGTAATTTGATATGATAGTTACGTTCAGAACAGTATTTATTGCAGCCTCATTTGCTTTTAGAAATGAAGGCGTACTAATTTCTTCGCGTTTCTATGATTGGCTGATTACCCCACCTCCCCGGACACCTCGATAACACAGACAAATCGTAACTCGGACAGCTTCTTCCCCCTTTTAGTCAGAGTTATCGAGGGTTCACTGTATTATGAAGTTATAAATTTCCCGGTTAATGAGATATCATGGATTCTTTCAAGACAAATTTCACCGCTTTTCACCTCTTTAATTATCGAATTTAGAAAAATCCATTCTTAGTGGGTGCCTACAGGGCCAGTGGGGGTTTCCATCAAAATTTCATGGTTTTAGGTCCAGCGGTTTGGGATGTGCGTTGATGAGTGAGCAAGTATGTCAGGACTCTTCATTTTATACACAGTAAAACTCGCTTAGGACGTTCCAAAGAGATACGTTTTCCCAGCTGAGTCGTTTGGTTCGGTTGGTCCCATCACTTTTGTCATAAGAGCCATGGTTAATTTTCCCACATATTACATTTTGCCATGTGCCTGATTTCCTGTGTAATACGGTCAACTTTTGTAAAAAAAAAAAACATAAATTTTTTAATAGTAATGTACGCGATTTTCTTTAGTAAACAAACTGAAAGGAAACTGCAACTGCAAGAAAAATACCACATTTATTTACGTTTTTGTACTGTCATCCTAGATAACTGACGTGAGATGTAGCGTTCCTTCCACAGACAGCGAGCAGGTACACTCAGGATGGCCAACGCATATGCGTAACACGAATAAATACAATCTGCCATTGGTGATCACGTGCAAACCCGTAGCAGATTGACCGTTATCGCGTGTAATGCTTGTTCTCACGGCAAAATAAGTTCAAGATGGCGGCAAGAGAAATGCCGCCGCTAGCACTATCGATTGTGTGGAACGCTATCGATCGCTGCACCTGCCTTGGCAACGTTGATCTCTTTACGTGTGTTCTATTGTCTTTGTTTACGCAAACGATAACTAACCTAAACTTTGCTAAACGTGTTTGAAAATGTAACGTTATGAAAAGATGTGTTTTAAAGTCATTTCCATTTTAGTGCAGCTAGTTTAGATGGTTGTATAACGGCAATATAATAAAAAACCATTGGCATTATCGATAAAACAATTGATGATCATGGAGAAGTGCGACGAGTTCGTGGGGACATTTGTTGACCTGAGTACTGATCTGTCTAAATTCGTGATAGCATTGCAGAAACTTTGTAAAATGCTGTATAGTGTTAACCAAACAGTAAAAAAAAATAATAATATCTCTTATTAATATTTCAAGGTGTTCTCTTGAAATGGCATGTGCACGTACCATGAATCTTCCCATAACAGTATATTCAATTCCAATATTGATAACTCAAACTATACCAAGTTTTATGTTACAAAATATGATAAATGCATGGTTTGTATGGATACTATCACTTCAGTTTTACCTGAAGAGAGTTTTTTAAACATGAAAAC
Source organism: Medauroidea extradentata (assembly GCA_003012365.1). Taxonomy (NCBI): domain Eukaryota; kingdom Metazoa; phylum Arthropoda; class Insecta; order Phasmatodea; family Phasmatidae; genus Medauroidea; species Medauroidea extradentata. Next base: position 4,070 of record PNEQ01130711.1, on the reverse strand, counting down.
AAAAGCACTAAATAAGGTAAGCTGAATGAGTTTCACGAGATTTCCCTTAATTTACTCTTCCCACTATTTACATTTGTTCGCTCTGTCCCCCTAAAAAGTGTAAATAAGGGATTTTACTGTACATTAAATTGTCCTTGGGACTCCCAAATAAAATTTAATATAGACTGCACCTACGACGACTTAAGTTTTAAAATCAGTTTTCCCATTTAAGATGTTTTCACAGCTAAGACGTTTGTGTTGTAAAGTCCCTTCAAAAACGTCTTAACAGTGTTTTACTGTATTAAGATTGATATTGTATAAGATATTAAATACACTCACATCTGCACGCTGAACGATATAAGATTTATTTCTCAATTCCGCAGTATTTGCATTGCCGGATGATAGGGTTTAAATGTGCAAAGTGTGATGGCTATTTTGCACCCTGTGAGAATTTTCGTGTATGGAATTGTGAAAGAAAATTAAGAAACTGTGTTAGAAATCATAGAGTAGGGGCCTATCTGTTGATGTCTTAAAATCGGTTTGTGTTTGTAAACATGCAGATACTATTACAACCGTCTAAGTTTGTTCAGATTTTTTATAGGATGTGAAATTATGAGTACAGTAGTATTATGTTGGGTACAGCAAATTAGGCCTACAGTAAAATATTGAGTTATTTCCCTGTTTGTTTTCTTCATAATAAAGAGACTGACTACCTATGTAATATTAGCCACGAACGAAACACATGAAGTCAAAATTCTCAGCTAATTTTATGAGATATGATTAATTATTGAGAGTGTTATAAATTGACAAGTTAACAGTCTAGTATTTTGTTAAAAAATATGTAAAGAGGTTTAGTTTTATGACATGTACGCATACACAGCATTAGAAACGCCGGGACTTGTTTACGCATAATTTTACTCATTTTAAAATCTGTACTATTATCTGAATCCTTGAGGTTGGCAGCTATGGAAAACTAAAAATTATGTTTCCTCGCGTTGCAGCTATTTAAATTTGTGTTCCTATTCTTTACGAGAAAGAAAATTCACTTTGCTGTTTACATAAGGATCTGTCCAGTGATGTTTTTCCTTTAATTCCCTTACGAAAATCAAAATGATAAAAGCAACATCCTGAAAATACTGGAACAAAACATTAATACACTTATTTCAGTGTGTTTCAGATGCGACACGAGGAAATTTGTTGCATGGTACCACGTGTTGCATCTGCGACGATCACACACAACAGTCGATCAGTGCTCACGCAAGTAAGAATAGATTCTGTTGTTATGTATTGTGCCCATGTGATGGTCAGTACGTTAAGCTATTGAAATCAGTCCCGTGCATACAAGATGATTGACTTCAGACAACAAAGTTTCGTAGATTATGTACCATAGTGTGGGTTTGCGAACGAAAGTCATGCGATCGAGCAGAATCTCTGTGAATAAACATTTATGATGGTTCAGGGGAGGATGATGATAACGGATGTTAGTTCTGATAATTCTGACTTCTAATACGCGAGTAAAACAGAATGTTGTTAGCAATCTTGTGCTAGTGAAACCATGGCATGTCTGCCAGACATGTCACAAAATCAAAACAAAAGGGAAGTACGTGTGATTAAAACCGCACTGCTGCCAAAATGGGAGTAAAACTGACAAAACTCAATTAGAAAGCCTGTTCACAGGCGTTAAGGCGATATTATATGGTACCTGATTCCGGAAAAGCCTGTGCAAGTTCTGCCGTAGCGGCCACTATGTCGGCTAATGCCACAGAAGCAGTAGCAGGAACTACAACAAGCATCTGTCCATAATTACCACAATAAGACAATACATCTAGCTCTACACTATACTGCACTGCGCGTTTCGGATGTCGGTGCTGGTACGACAGTGGCAGACGTCAAAAAAAAATTCAGCTCGCTACTAAGCTAATTTGTGTACAAACGCAATAAAGTCTAGCTTTATAAAAGGAGTGTTTCGTCCAGTGATGTGGTAAGTGGCCAAAAATATGTAATGTTAAAATTTGCTTGCGATAAGTATGTAAGTTACCTCCGTTGCAATAGTATTCTTGTCCTTAGCTTACGAAGAAAAAGTTACTCATTTTAGACGAGTAGGACCGCAGGCCAACAATTAAATACTACAGTAGAACCCTGTTCTATTGTTCACATTATAAATTGGAAAACATTATAAGAGGGTAAAATCCTATTACATTTGAACCGTGATTTGCCATGGAACCCGAAAATGTTTACTCTAAATCGATGTTTCGTTAAATCCGACTTCACCCCCCCCCCCCTCACCAAAGCAAAAAAAAATTGTTAAATCCTCGGGCATGTTTCGTCAGAATTTAAGGTAATTTTAAAAAAGTATATTGGCTCAAAACAATAACAAAACACATTTACCGTCAACAGGTAAGCCTCAATCGTGAAAAAAAAATCGGTGAAAAAAAATTAAAACGTATTAGTGCGACGCTCGGTGAGTGTGCGCATGGTGAGTTAGCCCGTCCTTGTGCGCGCCATCAACACTTGAGACATGATGACTAACACAGCCGAGCCGTCAATCTTTTCGTCGTTCTCCCGCCCGCCCCACTAACACAATTAAGGAAATTCCCACGAAAAAATTGTAAAATATTAAAACTGCAAGGAAAATTAGATTAAAAGTTTGCGAGACAACGTTAAAATAATAAAATTAAATATGCTAGCTAAAAATACTTTGAACTCAAGCGTTTTTTTAGCATCGGAGAAACAAATTATTTACATTTACGGTAATAAATTCGTTGTAAAAAATCTGCATAAATAACATTACGTAAATTTTTATAAACTTGCTTGTTTTATCACAGTACGCGAGTGTGAATAATCACGGTGCACACCACTACATTCTATTGGTAATAGAATTAATGAAGAGAGCACGCTGCCGGGCAGCGCATTCTAACGGTGACGCGAAGCACTATCTATGAATTAGTTACTGCGCTGTCCACCGCCGCGCTGTGGAGACAGGGTACCTAGATGCTCGTTCTCTCGCTAGCCGCCAGGATGAGGATCTAGGCGCGCGCTTGTTATGCAACATAAGCGGCGCTCGCTCGCCCATGCCCGCGCGTGCGTGTCTCAAAATCATTCCTGCGGCAAAGTTTTAAACAAATTTTAACGTTTTTTTCTCAACGGATGGTTTAAGCTTTTCTACTGAGAAATAAAAATGTACTGCGGTCGGTGCTAGTATTTTTAAAGGACTTAAAATTACAAGTAATATTCCATTTTATCAAAGTCCCTTAGTTATTTAATACATTTTTTTGTTATATTTTGAAGGTTCCTGAAAATCTTTTCGTTACATCGCTGTTTTTGTTATTCCCGAGTTCGTTAAATCGGGGCTCTACTGTATAAAGCAATGTTAGAGACCAAGTGATGGTAGCATTATAACCAGGAAAACATTTTAAGTGGGAAAACTATAAGAGGGTTCTACTGTATGAACGTGACGATGCTTAATGTACAACTTGAAATGAGGCAGAACTTTAGTTTATTGTGGGAAACATTGCCTATTTCCTTGGATACCGCCACTGAACATAACCTTCGTACAAGCGTTTGGGTTAAAATGTCCCGAGTGAAACGTATGGACATAAAAATATTTCTTTATTGGGATTTTCCTGAGTATTTAGGTAAAAATTGAAAAATTGTTCATATATGTTTGCATATGAAAATAAACTAATGGTCGTAGAATCTGTACTCTGCACCAAATTGTTTTTTTTTTCCCCTCCCTCTCCAATAACTTGTTTACAAACAAACTGTCTTGTACAACTGCTGTGTTTCCTGCCAGTACAGCAGTCACTATCGTGAAATAAGAATACTTTTTGGCAGTAGGCGTGGGGGTGGGTATAGCGACTGAAATAACAGAATTCGTAACTACACTAGACCGCCGATTTTACGAACCCTGGATTTAACGAAGGTAGCGATTCTACGAATACAATCTCAGGAACCCTCAAAAAATAACAAAATTATATGACAAAAAAAATTGTAAGGAATTATGTTGACAATGAATAAAACATACTGTATCTAATTCACGGCATTAAAATATGAATTGTAGAGTTGCAGTTATTACTTGGTAAGTCACAATA
>PNEQ01130710.1:0-10733 GCA_003012365.1 Medauroidea extradentata | reverse complement strand
TTGAACTTATTGATAAGATGTTGGAGAAATTTAATCTTCAAGGTTGTAAAGGATGCAACACTCCAATGGAAGACAGGATAGATGTAAACAACGAGTCAGAGCCTGTAATAGATGTACCATACAGGGAACTTGTAGGTGGTTTGATTTATATGTCACAGACATCAAGACCGGACATAGCTTTTGCTACATCCTTCCTTAGTAGATATCTGGATAAGCCCAACCGAACCCTCTGGACTGCCGCAAAAAAGGTACTCCGGTATTTGAAGGCAACAAGGGACAAGAAACTAGTGTACGAGAGAAATCCGGACAAGTTCACTCAAATAACAACCTACGCAGATGCAGACTGGGCAGGAGACAAGGAGGATAGGAAGAGTGTGGCAACCCGGTCTCATGGTCCTCGCGAAAACAACAAGTCGTAGCCTTGAGTACTGCTGAAGCTGAGTACACGTCATGCGGTATGGCAGCAACCTATCTTCTATTTATGAAGGGTCTCCTATCAGAGTTTGTTTTGGATACAAAGACTAAAGTGAAGGGTTCATTATTAGTGGATAACCAGGGTGCTATTTACATGGCAAGCAACTATGAGAATACACGACGATCTAAACACATTGATGTAAAGTATCATTTTCTTAAGGATATAGTAGCCAAGCAAATGATAAGTATTGAGTATGTGGAATCTAGCAAAAATATAGCTGACTTATTCACTAAACCATTGGGCAAGAACAAATTCATACAGTGCCGACAGTGTCTTGGCTTGGTTTAATAAATGTGCAGAAATCCCTAAATATGTGTGAAAGTGTGTGATTGTTGAAACAATATTTTTTTTTGTAACTTATGTATTCAATTTCAAGTTTTGGTAATTTCACCCATGTGAACCATTGCTAGTGATTATAGAATAATGTTTATTGATGAACACTATAGAGGACTTGAAATTGAGAGGGGGTGTGAAATATGTAGTGCTTTTGTTTATGGTACAATGTTTGTTTGTATTATTTTTTCTATGGTGTATATATTTCAGGATAGTAATAAAGAGATGGAATCTGCTGAGGTATTAAGTGTGAAGTATTGTTATTAACCAGTATAAAATTAACAATAGTAACTGAAAATGCCGCATATCTTTACATACTTCTTGGGCATACTGCTACAAAATTGCGGAGACTCGTTATTAGACATCAATATTCTTTAAACAAATTTTGCAATAAAAAATTGTTTACTCCATGGAGATATCAACAGTAGCTACAAATGTATTTCTGTAAGGGCCGGTTTCTCGATGTCTGATTAAAGCCTTGGTTAGCTAATCCTATTATTATATTTAACCTTTTGATTAAGTGGTGATTAAATCTGAAGTTTTTCTCAATGTACTGTAATCTTACGTTTAGCTAAGTGTTGGTTAAGGTAAATGTGACAACCATGCAATGACATATAAGCTTGTGATTGGCTGCAGTAAAGCTCTTATTTGTTTATTTAGTTGTAATATGGTTAGTGCGGTGTTTGTGTACGTAATGGTAGAAAATAAGCGGCCGCGTGCCGAAAATTTTGCTTCTTTGGAAACAGAAATGCAAATTTCCCTTGCTGAAAAATACGCCCATATCATAGAATACAAAAAAAAAAACTTACGCCGTAACTTGGAAGCAGAAAGATGATGCATTGAAGAAAATCGAAGTAGAATTTTATTCATTTAGGAACCTTTATGTGTAACATAACTTACACAGTTATGTAACAATAACATAACCTACAATAGATATTATAACATACAAAAGTATCGAAAAACACGTAACATAATCTACAAATTTATGTTAAGAACTTTTCAATCCAGATTCCTTGATCATCGTATGTTTTATTTTTCATAAGAAATAAAAGTATATATTTTATTACCCAGAATACGTAATGTTACGTACAAATGTGTGTTAATACTTCTAACAAAGGTTTCTAACCAATTATGCAAAATAGTTTATGGAAGTATAGAGACATCATTCAAAGGCATATGCAAAAACCACCAAATATTTTCACATGACCTACAAAAGAATATTACTTACCCGAATGTACTAAAGTTTATGGGATGTAAACAAATCGTGCAATAAATAAGTACACACCTGTCTGTGGTCACTTCGAGCTGTTCTTCAATTTTTTTCTAGTATTGCTAGGACAGTATTTTTACTCAACCGCAATCTCATAACAAATTCATGGTCATCTATGTAAATATTATTTGGGCGTTATCGAAAAAGTCTTGGCCTGTTTATGAAATCTACTATTTCTTTATCATCATCATCATTGTCATCTTCAAACAAGAAATTTAAATCATCTGTCATCATAACCTAAAAAATGGTCACTGTTATCTTGTTTGTTTTAAAAGTCCTGTTTAACTCTGTAATCAATACCTCTTCTTATGATTAAAATAACCAATGGTTACCGACTTCTAACCCATTGATTAATCTTAATCAATACTCTAGAAACAGATATTGTAGCTAACCATTGGTTAAATTTTAATCGGAAGATAATCAGAAGAAAATCAGACATTGAGAAACCGGACCTTAGTATAATACTGTACTATCTTGCAATGATGTTTTAACATTGGTTTACGGAAAATAAGCTTTACGTAGGCTATATATAGTGTCACTCCTCTGGTTTACACATTATAAACTCATTTAAGGAGATAAGTTTCTAAAGAACACCACAGAATAGAAACATAAATAATTGATGTAACTGGAAATTATTTTTACTTATGCATTTCTTATTTTAAAGTTTGAAATTCAAAAATGAGAGGGGGGGGATAGTTGCATTAAATTGTCCAGATAGACACGTGTTTCCCACATTTTTAACATACTTTAATGATTCTTCACCAAAGCTTGTAGTACTACAAGGCATATAGCTCTTTCTTGGTTCTAAGTCTGATCTCGTAGCTACTCTCATTTTACTGCCCTCTGCAACTCCTTCAAACTGACACTATAGGTTTGATTTACTCGCCGTGACCTGGCGTCTCTTTGTGCTCTTTCAGCTCCCGGGGGCACTCCTTGGTGTTTTACTTACCGGAAACAATATGGCGGGGGTCCGTTTTACTCGCCAGGTCAAGCGCCCAGGTCAAGTAGGTCATGCTCCCACCGCTACACCTCGCGAGGTATAGTCTGTCTCATATAAGAATTCCACTTTTTGACATTTGTGTTTGCATTCATTTTTTTAGTTGTTTCCATGAAATAAGCAGTGTTTTCCTCTGCCACAAGTAACTTTTGCACAAACACACTTAGCTGGGTCTCAAACTGTGCAATTTATCAAAATTAAAAGTTATTTCCTGCAGAAATTGGTATACACGATAGTCTTCAAAACTGTAAAAAAATGGAATTCTTTCGTGAGACAGACTATAGAGTTGTGGGGGCAAATTGTCTGCTAGATGTTTTCGCGCTACTCTGCTACATCGTGGTCTGTTAACGTTCGTAGTGATATGAATGAGAATAACTTATTATTACAAACAACATTGGAAAATGATGGAAATATTAGAGCCGATGATGAAGGAATGGTGTTATGGTGTTATTTACAGCAGAATGTCATTATTTATTTCGTACATGATAATTCTTCATTCTCTATTATATTCCCGATAACTTCTGCTAGTTCGGCCATCACAAAAAGAAATGCACGCACGTAGTAAAGCATTTTCCTTCGCCCTTTAAAAGCACAACTCCCTTTGACCTGGGTCAACATTATTCCAACTCCACCAACTCCAGGGAGACGCGAGAGACACTGGGTCCAGTGCGAGTAAAACAAACCTCGTATCACCGACTGCCTGACTTTCAAACTACTGCTTGACTATAACACAAAAATGCATATTAAACTACTGCTTAACTACAGCACTTGCTGAATCCTTAGGTTAAAGTAAGGGGTTTAGAAAAGTGAAACAAAAATTACTAAAACCACAGAAGAGGAAATTCTAACTATAAAAAACTGGTACTGTTGTAGACTACATGACAACAGTTGTGTTAGATGATGTCCTTTGAAAGCCACTTTGCTTCACAACAATCCCTAACTTCATTGAACTCGAGTGTGGCATCATAATGCCATTTTACGAGAACATTGCACCTGTTTGTACTTTTTACTGTTGATCACAAATACAGTAAAGTGTATTTATATTTGAATAGATTTTTAATGCAAATAAAACTGCGCTGCATACAGAGGTGAATCTAGACTTGTGTTTTGGGGGGAGTATCATACACGTACCGTACCATATTTGCTGGTACTCAAATCTAAAAGGAGGGGTTTCACAAAATTTTTATTTTAAGGTTTTAAAGTGCACTATTTAAACAGTTTTTTAACCTAAACATTAATTGTTGAGATAGCAACAAATTTTAATATTTTTCAATGTTATCTATAACAAACACTTGATCTTTTCGGTTCAGGGGGTCAAGACTGATGTCTGTGGACCCCCCTTTTTTTTTCTTCTCTTTCTGGATTCATGCCTGAGTGCATGTGTTACCAACCTACACACTCACAACACAGCACACTAACAATCGTACCAACCTTGGTCAGTTGTGGCTCTACTTGTAGACCTACAGATGAGAAGCTAGGAGAAAGGAAAGGGAAGGGGGCGAGTAACTTGTGGCGAGAAGAGAGATAAAGGAAGGTGGTAAAGAGGGAGGAGGAATGATGCTAGAGAAATTTATCCACTGAAACACTGCACCACTACAGCAACAAACAGCTGGCATGTGAGAAGACTTGCCGGTAGCACGTAAGTGTATAAATGCTTACTTGCTCTTAGCACACATGCAAAACACGAGCAACTTGGAAACACAATTTAAAATCCTGCTACCCGGGTAAAACGGAACTTACTGACTTTTATTTCCCCACATAAACACCAGAACTTATTTAGTACCCATAGCAGTATGTCTAGTAAAAATTTTTTTTAACATGAAGCACAATTACAGACAGTAAGTTCAAATCCTTTCTTTACAGTGTCTCTTGATGTAAAATACTTTGGTACTTAAATATCTTTTACAAATATTCTTCATTCATAAGCAACACAACCTATTTATTGTCTTTAACAATCATGGCAGATGCTCAGTGTGTATAACTTATACAAATCTCATTTGGCCATCTGTATCGTTTTGCATTTAACAACAGTTAACATTTCAAAAAATGTTTCACCTTTGATTGATATTATTTGGCGCAAGTAGAAGAATTCTTCAGTTATATCAGAATAATCCTTTATATACAGCGTACAAAAACACTTAGTTGTGCTGTATCAGTAATATCTCAAATCTTAGGCAACGAAGTACATTATATCTACATTGACTTAAGGCTGGATATCCTCACTATATTGGATTATTAATTTTTTTTTTTTTATTCTGGGAAGAAAAGTAAGAAATTGTATGATTATATTGGAAATTCAGTTAGTATAATGTGCAGAAATGACAAATGGACTGTTAACTTACAAATTTTGGTTGTAATCAGCAGCAATTTTTTTTTTATTTTTGTAATTTGCTGGACTGATTGTGACCTAATTATTGGTTCTCAGGCAGAAAATCAAATAATTTAATATGGCATATGGTTGTGAGCTGTGACAAAAAGTCAAGCTGTGAATCAACATTGTATGCAGTCTCATCTATACACTGCAAGTTTTACTTTTTTCAGAAGTAAATTTTGTTGTCGGTGCAGAGATGTCTTCTATTTCTTTTTTAATTCCATTCACAGAGTTGAGGTCTCTGGAAATTTACTGTTTTATTCTGCATACAAAGCTTGAAATGTTGCTTTAAATGGAACTTTTTCGGAACAGCAACAAAAGGCAGAGTAATCAAGCACACTGGTTTTTGTGTGTGAAATCACTAAGAGTAATTATCTTCTCGTACTTCAGTTTCAAAGTGGAAGGCGTGCTAATAGACATTATATAAACAACTCGCACATAGCCGAGAATGAGATGGCAAGCTGTTACATGCCACCACTCGACTTGTAAACGCTATACAAGCATGGTGGGAGGGAAATGGAATGGATGGGTGGGTGGGTGGGTGGATGGATGGATGGATGCCTCTATAGTACTGCTGCTGTTAATTTCTAACAGTGTGTAAAATTGTTTCAGAATGGATACTTACGTTGATAGCGGACAAATTTTTTATTAGTTCACTAACCAGAAGCTCTTGTACTATTGTTGTAACCATATGTGCAAAGATCAATCTTCAAAAATGTTTCTGTTCTGTTCAAATATATTTTTATTCCGATATTTAGAAATTGTGTGTGTATGTTTCAGCCAAAACTGACAATGGCGAGGTGTAGACGAAATGTTGACAATTTCTTGGAAGCCTGCCGAAAAATTGGTGTTGAAGAAGTAAGTACATATTCCGTTGTATACTTGCATGTTTACAATTTCACTCATATCTTCCATATGTGTATATTACATTTCTATATGTGTGCATGATACCTGTATGGTAAATTTTCTGAATTATAGCTACTTTTCTTTCTTTATTGTTAAGTCGGCAACCCTGTTCTAATTGGATTATAATAAGAATTTGATTAGACTTAGTGTACTGTAACGGGGCTCCGCTTCGTTTCCGTGTGGTGTTATTTGTATATAGAGGTTGGAAGTTATGATGTAGTTGTTCGGCGCGACAGAATGTGACGGGTCCTCTCCTGTGTTGCTGCTTGGCTGTAGATGTATAAGGTGAAGATGTTTGGTATCGAGTCCCTGTTTGCGGCGGTAGAATGTGGTGGTGCTGTATATACGTATGACGTAGGTTATGTTGATCCTTGCTGCCGGCGACGACTTATCAAATTAGACTTTTTCTTGTTTGTTATTTATATGCCCGGATAGCCTGAGGAGTTTACCTAAGGAGTTTACATAGAAGAAAAAAGAAGCAAATTTTTTTAATAACTTTCAGTTTCTTTTAATAATAGTTCACCAGACGTACATGGCACAATAACGTACAAAAATTCTTTCCCGTGATTTTATGTCTTACGGTGTGAACGCGAATAGGTAACACCAGTGGCGGAATTCACTAAGTCATGAGTGTTTGTCCAAGTTTATTATCGGTTGTGATCTGCCTCAGTTTGCTCCACAAAGGAAAACGACCTAAACTACGGGGTACCACTAACGGTGTCTTAAACTGCTATACTCAGTGCAGCTATTTCTTGCACCTACTTACTTGAGCACTACTCTTAACAAACACCGCAAAAGAAATACATATTTGAGTAATTTAGTGATGGCAACACAGCCCACTTTACTCCCGGATACGCCCTCTAAGCTTCACTGCCCCTCTACCACGTCTAACACGTCCTCTTCCTGCCGCCATGACGCCCCAACTAATAAAAACACTCAGCCGGCCATCTCCCGGTGACCGTCCACGAGTTCCGATGAATCACAACCACTGACCGATTACAAACTCAGACAAAACTTAGCCGGCCATTTCCCGGCGACCGGTCACGAGCTCCGATGAAACACAACTAACTTTCCTGGGCGGACACTGGGACTTACTCGGCCGAGCGGCGGAGGGATACATCAGGATCCAACTTGCCTAAAAAGCTGGTTAATTGACGTTTATAACCTAAAAATTGTATGTAACATAGATACTGATAAATTTACAAAGCATTTTATTTTATAATACCAGCTAAATATTCATTAGGTTATTAAATGGGGATGTGCAGCCATCAATCTGTCGCAGATCACCACCTTCACCGAGTTTTGCGCCCAACACTACCACCCACGTCGATCGAGAAACGCCCGGCAGAGCTCATCACATTCCAGCACGTCCCTTTACGTGCCTCCAAGCGAGTGAATTCTGACCTGCCTGCCAGATAAATCCATCCAAGCACAGGCTAACTCAGAGCTTATTTGAAATTTTAAAAGCCAGCACTTCTCTGTACGTGCTTCCAAGCAAGAGAACTACGACTAGCCTGCTACATAAATCCCATTCCAGGAGAAGCGAGCTAAGAGGCTACTTGAAATTTAAAAAATCCAAACAAGGCAAAATATAAGAAAAGTTTACTTAGAAAAGTTGCTTGAAATTAAATTAGCTTTAAATTGAATCCAAACACGACATAAATCCGATAAAATTGACACGTAAAATTAAATACTTTCTCTTGCTTTAAAGTTAAATTTAAAATTTAAAAGAAAATTTTAATGTAAATTTCTCTACTCTCCTCCCCAATTAATATGTTGGATCCCGCCGTATACATCCTTATACCTGGTTAAGTTGGCCTACTTAATTTGTTATAAACAACAAAGAAAAAAAATAGTAATTAAGACAAAAAAATTGAAATTACTGTATGATAAGAGGCCAAGTAAGTGCTACGTGCCAGTGCACGTCACAGTACAGTAGAATTTTTTTTTTGCATGTTCTTTTTATACTTTTTCACATTTTACACCTATTTTATGGTTCCATTTACTGCTTTTACTTAAGGAATTTCCCTCATTTTAGACTTTCCTACAGTTTACAGCAATTTTTCTAGGTGCCTTGAGAAGTGTAAGAAAGGGGTTCCACTGTACTGTGCCATTTGTTTCGTATTTTGCTAAATATTTTACAGTCCCTAACCATTGTGACAGTTACTGCACTTTGTTGTGTACAGTAGAACCAACTTTGTGTTTGTGACAGTGACATATTTTATTTACTAGACATATTTATTTATTTTATCAATAAACAGTCACTAAACAATTAAAAACTTTAAAAACCTACACGGTACTACTGTACACATAAATATTTGAGTCTGAATAAAATAGCAATAATAGTAACAGAATGGTTTTGTAATTAGAAACTAATCATTAGACATTCTGGGATTACTGCTACCCACTCTGAATTGTTTTGTAAAATTTAAATCGGTAAATAAATATTATTTTAATAAACTTCATAACATCAGAGTGGGACGCAGTGGCCGAATGGTCAGACAATTTGCATCCCAAGACAATCTGAGTTTGATTCCTAGCAGGGTCGGTCCCAGGATTTTTACTTGTGTGAATCATGCAGGATGATGATGATGCTGCAGCTGGTCAGTGGCGGTTTTCTCAGGGATCTCCCGTTTCCCTCACCCTTTCATTCCGGCGCTTCTCTATACTCGCCTCATGTCACCCCTCACCATTGCTGAAGACCTCAATGTTAAGTGCTGACCAAAATATCTCACTTCATACATCAGTACAGTTAAAATTTGACCTTATTTCTGTCACTATTCAAAATTTATTAGATATTATCATTAACAAATGGGTACTGTAGTTGCTGTGGTGAAAATTTTACCACTCCCAAATTTTGCAGTGGTCTTTATGATACAGTAAATTCTTTACAGCACTATATACAGCCTTTTAGTTAGAAATATAATACAATAATATCTCGGTTAAAACGACTCTCAAGGGACTTAAAAAAAATTTTCTTTTAATTGGCGTTTTCAAACTGAATGATAAAATTAAGTTTTTAACTTCAGATGGGCCAAAAAAATACAGTTATTGAAGTGAAAGAATCGCTAAACTGGAATACATTAAACTGAGATATCACTGTAATTCACATGTAAAAAATGGATGTGTGCACGTTGATACGTAAATTGCTAAAGTAATATCTACTATGGGCTAATATATGTTTACACCGTTCAGTAAAAAAATTAAAGACTCAAAATATTGTCTACAGTGGATTCTCTATGTATTGAAACCTAATTGATTGAAATATCTGCATCCATGGAACACATTCTGGGGTCCATTTCTTTATTTTACAGCATTTTAAGACCACGTCCATTGAAATCCCTCGTGTATTAACATTTTTTGTCTGTACCATGAGAAACGGAAAGAGAATCCACTGTAATTGCATATTAAAATGTATATGTATTCATAGTCCATTGTGTGCAAAAATCAAAGCACATTTTAGTATAAGTAAATTAGTTTTCCATTAAAATTAATTTTTTCAATAAGTTACAAGGAAAACTACTGAAAAATCTTTGGGACTGTCATTTATTTGTTTATTTTTAGCCACTGAGATTATTGCAGGAAAAAAGATTACAGAAATGTTTGTATGCATTTATTTTACAATTCGTAATTTGGCATTGAATTAAGATGTCTTTTAGTCCTGAAAGTCTTACAAAATCACTGAAATCAGAAAGCAGAGTGCATCAAGGAAGTAACTAAAAAGTAAAAGTTGTTAAGCAGTATGTGGATGTCGCTTGTCACTTTGATCTCCTGACCGATGCAACTTCTACTTTCACATTTAATTTAGTTGGTTCATTTACTAGAGGAAAATAAGTTCGAAACAAAATGAATACAGAAAAATTATTGATTGCAACAGCTGCTGAAACACACGAAGTGAGCTATACATGGATATGTGCATGGGAGAGAGGGAATGAGCAAAATCAAAGGGGTGTGAACAGTTTGAAGGTTCAGAATTGCTGTATTTTTAATATTCATAAAGTGTAATACTGTCACAAAGATAGTACACAGTTAACCACAGAACAGTTACGAATTTTCTCAAGCAAAGAAGTGTAAAGGTGATTCCCAGTTTCAGAAATAAATTGTTACCACGTTAAACATGTCTACATTCATGGCATCACACGTAGGCTTTCATCAACAGATGCTTTCACTTGTGATGTATAGGTGATTCGGAATAAAGTGAACACTCAAAAAAGCCCTGATTAATTTCTATTTCCTGCCAGTTTATATCTTTCCACCGATGTAAACACAAATAATGCCACGTGCTTTTATTTACATAGGGTCGTGCAATGTTTACAACTACATTAAACTGCTCCGATAAATTTTAGCTACAATATCTACTCATTAAATGCACGGGGGCTGA
>PNEQ01130709.1:0-10733 GCA_003012365.1 Medauroidea extradentata | reverse complement strand
TTTATGCTACACTTGTACTTTTTCTTTTAAAATCGGTTGTACAACTGTAGAAATACACTTGTAACTTGTTAAAATTCACTAGGACTTACAAGTCATTACTTGTACTTTTGTGGAACACAATACCTGCCACTTGTCTACAACTTGTACAAGATTCTACTTGTAACTTGTAGCTTGTACCTTTGTGGAATAGGGCCCAGGTTGTCAGGTAGTTACAATGTTGCCTTTGTGGCATGTGTCGTACTTGCAGAGTTAACTGTCTGAAGATTGCGAGGAGCCGCCCTGTCGCGGCTTATCCTAGTCTGAGAATTGCGACGAGTGACGCGCGGAAAGTTGGGCTCACAGTTTCTCTTAACGACACTTCACATTAGTGGCCGGCAAGCATAATTGGCATTTCGCTTGTGCCGTCTCCTGTCCTCGCCAAGCCCGATAACATGCCTGCCTTCAAAGTATTCGTGGAACTTCAAGCCCATCGGTAGATTAGCATAGATTGTAGACTTGATGTGTGTGTAACGATGCGAGCTGTGTGAGTGTGATGGTGCAAGTCCTCCTCGTGTTTCACATCACCGTCTGACTCTATTGTTCTTTGCTCGAGTAGATTTCCTTTCATATTATCGAGATGGTTGGCGCATCGGGAACATGTTCTCTCCTCACCGACTCATGCTATCCTGATTTCGGGTTTCCATGTTTTCCCCAATATCGTTCCATGTGATTGCTGTGATGGTTTTGTAACAAAGGTCATGGTAAATTGATCTCCTAGTTCCTGACATTGTGTCAAGTGGTGTCACCGTCTCTAACGATCTTGTTCCTTTTCTTATTAATTACTATATTTTTAACCTGCACGAAAATAAATTTTACCACTTACGTAACATTAACAGTAATCATTACACACCTAAAATAAACTAATCCAGAGTTTCTGTGTAGATAGGTTACCACGAACAACATTTGTCTGTGGCGACTCTTGTTTTCGTAACATCCTTCTTTTTACTCTCTTCAGTGTATGGCTAATAGGAATCGTTATCATGCGAAGATTCTTGTGGGCCGTACTATTCTGCGATAGTTTTCTTATGTTACTCTAGACGAATGCTGGGATAATTCTTCGCTACTGAGAATGCCTGATTTCTTTTGAGTTCTACTTGCATGTGCAGGAACCCAACGCCCCATCTTTAATTACCTTGCTGTCGATGAGTTGTAAAGTCCTACTTATGCTCTTTTACATATAACTTAAGTAAATTGTGATGGTTCTGGATACTTCTAATTGTTTACGGTATATTAAATGCCTTTCACAGTTTGAGGCGAACGGGATGAAATTGCTCCGTTGTTGTATGTTCATTTAAGTGCAAAATATATCGAATGACATGAATTATAAAATATGTACAGCAGTTAGTACCCCGAGAACTCTCGGCATTTTTTTAAAATTAAATTTATGTTAAGTTGAGTAGACCAATCTCTACTATGTAAAATTCAGTAGACTAATCTATACGTCGCACACATGGTAAAAATGCCGAACCCTCTACAGTTATAGGCTCGGTGTGTAATGTTACGATGTTATATATAGCTTCTCCTCCCCACCCTTTAATCATAGAGTAACGAAAAGTTACGCAGAGCTCTGTTAACGAAATCCGCCAGATGTACCGAGAGCAGCGTAGACCTACAGTGGGAAAAGTTGACCCGACATCTGCCGCTACATATTAATTTTACCGATCGCTTTAGCTAACCACGATTAACGCTGTTAAGGGGCGACTTACCGAACTAAATAAAAGAACACACTGAATAATAATGTTGTTGACTACGAGGTATCCTATATAACAAATGAAATATTTTTTGTATTAAAAAAATGCTGAAATTTTAAATAAAAATTTAAAAAAATTCATGTATGTTTAAAAATGCAAAACTACTTTACTTATTGTTTTTGTATGGTAGACATTGTAGCATACAACATCGTTATTCAGTGTGAATTTTTTCAATTCGGTAAGTCAGTTGGTTTTTCTTTGAAGTATAAAACCGTTTTACGCAAATTTGGACTTTGACATGCCATTGTAAGAAAACTATGAAAGCTAAAAAAATTTCCGTACAGTAAAAATAGTGACCACGTATGTCTACAGAACAAACTGTATCTCGTACAAATGTAAACATTATTTTTGAAACAGTAAAAATTTTCGGTCAAGCGCCACCGTAATTTCCCAAATGCTGCCAGCGAAACAAAAACAAGAGAGTCGGAACACTTATATGCTAGGTCAAGAAGCCGTTTGTGAAGAAATGAACTGAGTTAATGGTCCAAACCCGTTAACATAATTTACGGATTTAAAAAAATAGGAATGCACAAAAATTAAACACATACATGTCATCATATTCTGTTTATTTTATTCGAGTTTAGAAATAGTTCTTTACATCTAAACTGTAATCATAGACAAAAAGGTTTCACACTGTAATCTACCCAATGCTTATGAAACATGGCGTGATAAAAACAAAAGAGTACTACAGTAATGCAGTGGTGTACATTAATGTCGTGATAAACCGCAGTGGTGTACATTAATGTCGTGATAAACCACGTTGCGGGCTTCACAAAATTGTAAATAGAGTTCATTAGGTTATCAACAGAGAGCAGGCATGTGTAGTTTCGGTAATAAGTGACCAATGTCACACACACACACACACACACACACACACACATATATATATATATATATCACAATTTGAATGTTTTAACGTATTTTTGGTATTGTAGTTAGAAGTCAGTATCACTAAGTTGGGTAGCCTTACCCTACCAATTACTGTAGTATGTAGGCTAATATTGTTGCGAAATGTAAATTTTTTTGTTCTGTGTATTATAATTAATTTAGAAACAGCGAATGTTATAATACTTTAATGCGACATCATCTGATGTTGGTAATTGTGGTTATTTAACGTTAGCAGCTCCAGTGCACACACAGTTTTAATTAACATATGTATATATTTGTTTACAATAATTTATTAAAAATTATTTTCAGCAAATAACTGTAATTTTGTTAGAAAAAATGCATGTTACAAATGTAAAATAAACCAATAAAATTTTTTGGAGATGACTGGGATTGAACTGACACGACAACAACTACCTTCACGTGACCATTTTACCAAATATATCGCCATGCCACGGCAGATAAAACACGGCTCAGAACTGTATATATGTATTGAGAACTTCCAGAAAGTGTTTCATTGTGTAAAATATACTGTTAGTATAGCCTATTGAAATAACATTTGCGTTCCGATGCATTTAGAATGCAGTGCGAAGTTATAGTTTTAATTTAAAATACATTCCCTGCATCAGATCTGCTTCGTTAGTTATTTACCGTGGTTTCAACTTACGAGGTTATCACAAATATCGGCCAACATCAATATTATTCCAAGGCCGCGGTGCCGAGTGGTCTGACCACTCGCCTCCAACAAGGCGATCCGGGTTTGATTCCCGGCGAGGTCGGTCCCCGGATTTTCGCATGTGCTAGAGCTAGACGATCCGGTTGGTCGGCGGGTTTTCTCGAGGATCTCCTGTTCCCTCTCCCTTTCATTCCGACGCTGCTTCATACCTCATGTCGCCTCTCATCGCTATGTTAAGCGCTGACCAAAATATTTCTATAATCCATATTGTTCCAGTGCAAAGACTCGGGCATGCAGATCAGTTCACGTGTGACAAAGCAATAGATGGTAGGTGTTATATTTCACGTTTTTAATTTTGCGTCGTACCTATTTATTTTACGATTGGTGTGCACATGTATACATTTAAGTAACTGCCCATATCAATATGATACGATCCGACACGTCAGCGAGGGGTCTTGTACCCCTCGACAGGGTAACGAGCCTTTTCCGTTAAATGTTTCTAAACTACGATTTTCGGCAAGGTACAGAAATTGTAAGGAAACAGAATCACATTTTTGAACTGGTAACGAAAGTTCATGTTAACAGCTCGTTGCGATCGGTATCTCACAGCTAACGAGTTAGAGAATTACAGCTGCTGAGCAGAGATCGGCAGGTTGCGGTCAGATACTGTATAAATATATAAGTTAGTTTATTTGTTTCGGTGTTAGCACTGCAGTTGAGTTGGTAGTTGTGTGGCGGGCTTGACACACAGCCGCGGAACATAGCATATGTGTCGCTATTTACTCAGTCTTACTTTATGGTTGAATGTTCGCTAGTGAAAACTTTCAATTGTTTTTTAATGTTCGGAGCGGATATTGTTGAACTTTTAGACATTGTGTTTTATGTTTTCTCCCAGTAAAAATTAGTATCGTGCACGGACAAAGTTTTATGAACTTTTTGATCGCGTCTACTGATGTAAGATAAGTCATAAACCGTTTAACGAGTTCTCTCGAAAGATTTCCAGCGAAATGTCTGTAAATAATAGAAGGATATTTTAGACGATAATCCATGTTTTCAGCAGTATGGAGACATTATTACATTCACAGAAACGATAAGTATTGATTGCAATGTTCTCGAAGGCGTGTCTTTTTGTTGCTTGGTTCGTAGTGTGTTAGTTGCGCCCCTTTGTGTGGAGCTTCCTAGTAGGACAAAACATTCGGCCAGATACACTTTGTAACATTGTGGTGTATTAAGGGCGCGGTCTACCACAGTTTTCATTAACATTTTTTTTATATTTTTTATTAGTACCAGATATTTTTTTTCTTATTTTAGACACAAAATGTGACTAAATTTGGCTCTTATGAAATTTTTTTATCACTCATAGTTTTTGCGTAAAGGCTTATTAAAGTCATATTTTGCATGTTTCCGTTTTAACGACCACACGAAAACAAATTGGTATATCAAATTGAAAAAAAAAAAATCACAGTGGATGAAGATATTGCAGGCTACAATGTCATGCTCTTAAAAATAAAGAATAAAAATTATTTGCATTAAAAAAATGCCGAAACTGAAAATAAAAATTAAAAAAAAATCCAATATTCTTTTAAAAATACAACTGATTTTTATTCTTTATTTCTAAGAGCCTGACATTGTAGCCTGTAATGCCTTAATTTACTGTGATTTTTTTGAGTTTGGTATATCAGTTGGTTTTCGTGTGGTCGGTAAAACGGAAACCTGCAAAATATGACTTAAACAAGCCATTACGCGAAAACTATGAAAGATAAAAAAATTTCATAAGAGCCAAATTTAGTCACATCTTGTGTCTAAAATAAGGAAAAAAATATCTGGTAAAAATGAAAATGAAAATTGCGGTAGACCGCCCCCTTAACTCGTGGATATGTACGGCTAACGCGGTGGAGATTTTTTCAATGTGATTCAGATTTAAGTGCATTAAATTTATTATTTATTTATATTGTTTTGCAATAGTTAGTATTGTTATTTGGAGATTTATTTTCGTCCATTTTCTCATATAATTTTAGTTGTTTATGTTGTTTCATTTTTTACATTATTAGAGCGTAAGGTATTAGGTTATATTGAAATTCGTAATAGTCCAAATAAAGTTAGATTGATTTGTATCTTGCAACCTATTTCTGACGTAATTAAATTATTTACTGCGCCGTTAATAAAGTCGTATTATTATTATGATTATTATTATTATTATTATTATTATTATTATTAAATGCATTGCCTATGGTGTCTAATTTTATTCCTTATTATTTCATTAATGAATTTTGTGGGGAAAATATGTAAAACGGTGCAGACAAACGTCACTGAATTTAAATTTGTGATCAGTACACGAATATGCGCAAGAACTCGTGCTTTCTCGCTATGAATGAAACACTGGCCTAATACAGATTCTTCTCATTCCCCCCCCTCTCGTGTACATTCTGGTCCCTGCGCAGGGTGATCATGAGAGTCTACGACTGCCTCATCTCGTGTTTAATTACATCCTGCCTGCCGCACGAACTAGACGTTTCTCATTATGTTTTTTTTCCTTGGTTGCTGTCGAGCCTTTCGGCATATCTGCCGGATATTGGACTTCTTTAAACTGGCACCCTCTTCTCCCGCCCTTTTCGCTTCCTTTTATAACCTGAGAAGGTTGCGGAGTTCTTCCTACCAGTCGGAAGTTCCCAAAGATGTCGCTAAAGACTTACACGGATGTTAAATTTCAAGGGCTGCCAAGAGGACAGCGCTCAAATATTTATGACTATATTTACTGCATAGTTTTCGTACTCTTCATGTACACACAATGCCATTTGTTTATATATTAACGTGCGTAGTGAGAGGGTATCATGGCAGAAATGTCTGTTCAAAACGTCTTCAAGGTTGGACACTGACAGTCGGTTACAGGCAATACTGGTATCTTGATTCTCTCATTGCAAAACGTTCTATTCGTACACCTCCTTAATAGCGGTATTCATATCTAGCTAACTAGTAACGTCTGTGATCGCCATCTTTATTATCCCCCCTCCCCAACACAACACAGCGGGGGGGAAAGTTAAATTTGTAACGGACATTTTACTTTAGGTCTTAACCTATTTGAAGAATTTTTCCCGCATTTGACGCCCGGAAGCAAGGGACAGGTAAAATTTTAATGTATTCCATAAACTGATTTACTTTTCTTGACAGCTTAGACAGCTGGTAGATGTAATTTAAAAAGCAATAAATATTTTACTGTCTGAAGCAATGTATTAAAAAATAATATAGGAGGATACCCGAGGACCAGGACCATGGACTTGCCCTGAAGGATGTCATGGAATGAGGCCGTACATTGGTGAAGAGCCGGAATTAAAGGGGCGGGGGAAATGGGAGATCCCCGAGAAAGTCCGCCGGCCAGCAGAGACATTGTACGACTTGATACTATTCCCACTACGCAGAAAACTCCAGTGAATAAATGTCCAATGATTATTCTTTTAGATATATCCGTTGAAGAAACTGTTCTTGGTAATGTTTAATAAGTGTTGTTTTGACTGGTTTTAATTAGTATTGTTTCCAAACCACCTACCGTCAGCGTCTATGTTTTTTTTATTTTCATATGTAAAGATATAGTTCACTTATAATGTCTTCAACCATTTGCAGTGTGGTTGAAGGATCAGATGGCAGACCGTATTACGTGTGGGGAAGCCGTCATTATAAATGGTTAATTAAGTCAGTCTAGAAATCTGTTTAAATTCACGGAGTTAGCTTACGTGGAGGGGCGGGCCATGTATCCAAGTGCATGTGTAGGGGAGGTATGGTGTCAGACTGGGCTCTGCGAGGAGGGGAAGGGGACACAATTACCTCGGGCCCTAGGTTCGTAGATTGGCCTCGTCAGGCGGGTGCAGTTCAAAGGCTGGCTGGCGTCACGACGCCGCTAACAGGCGCTGCGGCGCGCCGGCGATTGGGCTCGTTAGTTCGCCGTCGTACCTTCGCGACGTCGAAGGCAGGGGGGTGGGGGTCGCGTCGCTACGCCTCGTCACTGGTGCTCTACCGCCGAGGCCGAGTTGTCAGCACTTTTAATATACAGCGTGTCCGGAAACTAACGCATAATAATCACCCCACGCGAATCCTGAGCTAATTTGTGACGAAAATGTTAGTGGTGAAATGTAAGATGATGTTTTACGTGCACAGTGTAGCAACATAGCATTGTAATTAGTCCTCTCTTAGCTTCCTGCATATTGTGGGTGCAGGTTAAAATCCTCAGGAGTCCAAATATGATTCTACGTTTGCTGTACGCGATGTACATAAAATACTAATATCTGAACGTGGATCGCAAGAACGGACTTGTCTCCGTGTAATGGTGCCACATTCTGCACGTAAAATGTCGTACAACGTTGTGCCACTTTAATTTTCGTCTCCAATTTATCACAAGATTCGTGTGGTGTGCTTATTATGTTTGTTGTTTCTGGACACTCTGTATAACATACTCGTGTACCAATAAGGGCAGATTGTACCAAGCAAGTGTTAGCTGACGCCCTGTTTGCTTATTCTCCTGCGAACTGCCCAGCTGTGTTGTCTCACGAAGTTTGATTATTTTGTAAAACTTGTAACTAGTGTGTTAAGGTTTGGTGTTAATTTTGTGTATGCTGTTATTATTATTACTAGAAAGGTAGTATTTTTTTTATTCCGATAACTAACTGGGGTGTTATTAATGTGTGTAATGTTTTATGGTATTATTTGCAAAGAACGTAATATTGGCAAAGGCGATGTGTAATAATTCTGACTTGACGTGTTATTGCCCAGAAACTGCGACCAATATATGAATTTTGACATAAGTGTTATTTTTTATTACATGTTCATTTTGTATTAAACATTTTACTAACGTCGTTATATCACGAATACTGCTATACTGTACTTAAAATTAATAGTACCGTTAAAATACGGTAGGAAGTATAAAAACTTAGACTTATAATTAAATGTGTGTTTATAGACGGAAAATTATTGGAAAACTGCACTGAAAATATCGTGGCTGTCAAGACTCACCGCATTCTGTTATTAGGAATAAGCGTAGCTATATATTCGTTACAAATGTGGCTCAAATCACGCTGGCAATTAACACAATTTTCCGTGGCAAATCAATTTACAAGTAATAGCTACATACAGTACACATTTGTTATAATTACTTTGCATACTGCTGAGGCTCGCCGGCTTGTAAGTGGAGTCGCTAGCAAAACTTCGTCTGTAAAATAAGTGGTTGCTCGTGTACCGACATTTCCGTAAATAACTTCTGTGAATGTGGTTCTTTATCTAGGAAACGTAAACTATTATCAATGGACATCACGTTTGACGGTATTCCTGTCACGTTCCATTAAAGAGCTAAAAATAGTACAGATGACATATTTCGGGCAAGATAAAAGAGACGCCTGTACTTATTTTCTTCGACCTTCGACTCGTGTAATTATACGGTGCTGTTTCAGGTCTAATTTGCCCGTTATTGGACTACGAGTGTAGTCAGGATTAGATGTTATCACGTCTAAGCTTAAGACGGTGAAGAGGGCGGCGGTGGTTGATTTGTCAGACCATTCTCTCACCAAGCCGATCCGAGTTCGATTCCCAGATTTTCGCTTGTGGTAATAGTGTTGGACGATGCCGTTGGTCGGCAGGTTTTCACGGGGATCTTCTGTTTCACCTACTCTTATTCTGGTGCTGCTCCATACTCGCCTCATGTCACCCTTCACCAGCGCTGAAGACCTCGATGTTGAGCGCTGACCAAAATCTCTTACTCACTTAAGGTGGTCAACTCACGCATGTCTTCCTCGCGAACGCTGTGCGATTAATACATGACGTATCAGAATGACGATTGAACACTATTAGGTATGTTAGAGGATTAGAGGGGACTTGGACACTGAAATTCTTGACGAGAGTTGTTTGTATTCATTTTGGCAGCTAAATATATACATGTAAAAATTGATGAAACACGTCTTTTGACCGAATTGTTCCAATTTTATAACATCTTTGTTCTTATTAGATTATTTAGTAATTTACCAATGTTGGCAAATGCGTACGTTGCTTATGATTATTTCCAGTGTCATGTTGCCAATTGTAGATTTTGTTGTAGATAACTTATTATTAATGATATTTTGTTTCCGCTAGCGCGTTATTTTAATAGGCTGTTCGTGGTAAAGTGAACCCTTTCAAAAACCGCCTTGCCAAGCATGAAAACTAAAAATAAAACTGGCAGCCATTAAAAACTGAACAGTCTAAATTCTGTTATGTTTAAATTCTTGAAATTATATATATATATATATATATATATATATATATATATATATATATATATATAATGAAAAGAAAGAAAAAAGTTACTAGAACTTTAAAAAGTGACTCTTTTTGGTGAACCGCCCAAATTAAATCTGTGTATTTTCTTTTAATATCCGTGGAAGTTTTTACCCTTTTTTCCGTTAGTAAAGCCAGCACATAAATCACGATTGTTTTGATATTTTCTGGCAGTCTTTCTACTGCTGCTACACGGACTGCGTCAGAAAGACTGGCGGTAATGGAAGCAGCCTTCAGTTGGTCTGTCCGTTGTTCGTGGTCACGACCCGTGTGGTGGGCAATATCGACCCAGAGTCGCGAGCTGGCTGGGGTGGCATGTAACCTCCCTCAAGTCCCTCGCTTTCCACTCGACGAAATGAAGAGCCAGTCGACTGCACAGCCCACACTCCCTCGGGCTGCCTTCCCGCGCGCCTAATAGGCATACGTCTTTTTTTAACAATGGCGGCGGACGCGGTGCGGAAATAAGTTGACGAGGGCGGTCGGTTGGGGGGTGGTTTATGCGAAATGAGAACTTGAAAACGGGGAGGGAATTTTCATCGCGGCGACCCCCCAGGGGGCGTGTTCGGCCGACCGTTCGTCCGGCTCTTATGTCGCGATAATTGTCCGTAATTGGGGGAGTCTCGGCGGAACCGGAAAGGGGTGAGAACGGAAGATTTTCTCCCCGGATGTTGGAGTGCGTATCACGAGCGCTCGTGGTACTTTCTTCTCTGTCGCTATGGGCGATGCGAGGTTGGGTTGGTACAGAGCCACAGAGCCTCCGCAGGGTTGCCAACTATGTTCTTTTTTTAATGGGATACTCAGCCAAGTGCGTAGGGACATTTTACATAATTGCCGTAAAGGGCATTAATGCTCAAGTGAGTGCAAAACTCAGCAGCTAATGTTTTGATACTGTTACAAGTTTGAGAGCACAAACTTTATATGTGGGCAATTCCCATGAGTTCTTTGGGATAGAGGTCTATAATTACAAATAAAAGAGTTAAATTAAGTACTGGATTTAATAGCTCACAAAGCTATGAAATACACACAACAGTAATCAACTAGAACTCTCACAACACAATTAGTTATGCACACAATTACTCCTGTGTCAC
>PNEQ01130708.1:0-10733 GCA_003012365.1 Medauroidea extradentata | reverse complement strand
TAACTCGCAGGTATTTATAACTAAGATTACTTTATTTATATCTTACATTCAGCCCCCGTGCATTTAATGAGTAGATATTGTAGCTAAAATTTATCGGAGCAGTTTAATGTAGTTGTAAACATTGCACGACCCTATGTAAATAAAAGCACATGGCATTATTTGTGTTTACATCGGCGGAAAGATATAAACTGGTAGGAAACAGAAATTAATCAGGGCTTTTTTGAGTGTTCACTTTATTCCGAATCACCTATAGTAGGGACCTGCAATATTTGCGTTATTTGGTAAGAGACTAGACTTAGCAGTCATATATATACAGGATTACAGTATGAGATGACACTGGCTGTAGTCTCTATGTGATTTCAGGTACGTGTGTTCACAGGAGGTTGGTCACTCAAACCTGCAACTTTTAATTACTATACAGTTGCATTTTACCTGGCAGACCAAGACATTATTTGCCTATGAGGGATGTTGGACGAGTATATAACCATTTGGAGTCTAGCCTGGTGGCAAGAAACACCCAAAGACTAAATATTAATACAAATGTGAAATGACGTGGCGGTATATTTGATACGGGTGAACTTCGCCGCTTATTGGTTGCCCGAGGTTGTTGATACCAGCCCCGTGTATGTTTGGTTCCTGTATGTTACTGTAGGTTTCCTATTTACGAAAGAAGCAGGAGTTCCTCATTAATACGATTTGATTGAAACTGTTCGATAATAGTGATATATATATATATATATATATATATATATATATATATATATATATATATATATATATAGAGAGAGAGAGAGAGAGAGAGAGAGAGATTCAGACTGATACGCAAATTCAATGGTTACACAAAATTTCTATGAAATAATGTTTCATTCAATAAATTTGTCCAGGAAACAAAACCACAGGCCATTCTTATACAGATAATGTAAAAAAGATACCTGACACATCTATAACATGAGAAAATTTGACATTTTAAGTAGTTCCGTAAAGTTGGCGATCACGTAGAACCCACGTCGGGTATTCTCGACAAAGATCGGCTGAAGGTTCTTGGTTACAGCATTGCGATGCAGCAATGTTCTTGTATGCTTGTTGTATTTGTCGCGAAAGTTAAGAGGGTACTAAGTATAGCTGGCGGTCCGAGGCGGAAAATACAACGAAAACAAATATTCACTATTCAGTATTATTACTAATGTTTTATTTATTATGGTTTATTATTTTTTAATTCGTAACTATTGCGCCAATTTTGAGACAACTTAGCAACATCAACAAAGATTATAAAAGAAACATTATGCACTTATGCAATTAATATGTTTCTAATTGTAAATCACTGAATTCTTTCTTGAGTAACGGATCTAAAATATATAACTATAAAAAAACAATTTATGAAATAAAAATTTGGGCATCACAGGCATATTTTGTCCGTTTCAATAATGAAAGCTTATCCCACTTTACATTATGGTATATATTTACAAAACTGTTGTATCATTGTTCATTTATTATTGGACTTCTAGCATATTATCGACAGCGAGATTGTTACAGACAGTTGCCCACAATTTGACACACGAACAGGTACTGGGAAAATAATCGGCCATTGCCTCTATTTAAGGGTGTTCAAGACCGATAAAATCATAGTTTTATATATTTATGAAATATTGTTAGTTTAGTAAACGATACTCGTTTATATCCCATGAACTATGCAATAAAACATTAAAAAAACACACAACGTAATATTTTGAATTTAAAAATAATTGCAAAAGTACAGAAAAAAGGTGCAAATTCAGCAATTTTTTAAAATACAAAAATAGTTCGCGGAATTTTTTTCGAATGTTTTATTTCGTAGCCCATAGTATGTTATTTCACTGTGAATTGTTTCACGTACGTAAATCAATTGGTTTTCACTATTTGCATGGCAACAGAACAAGCACGTTTTGACTCTGACGCAACGTTATGAGAAAACTACGGCAACTAAAATTGCTTTGTAAGAGGAAACTGCACTCACAAATATCGTCTACAAAACTAACACTGTTTCAGTTAAATATAAAATTATGACTTTATCGCACTTGAACACCCTTAAGGAGCCTCCACAGTCACCTGTAGCGATATCGGGAAACCTCTGCCAGCCTAAATCAGTATGGCCTGATCTGATCTAGGAGCCGAACGTTTAACCATTGCGTCATCTCGCTCGGTGTTCATGAACCATGACTCTAATAATTACCACGTGGGCTACTTGCCAACGTGCTTGAGAAGCTAGAAATATATGAGGTAAGACTGTTGTATATATAATTTATCGTACAACCCTATGACTGAGTAAAGATATTTATTTTTCCAATGAATGTTTTTACTTCTGGCGCCAAGACTATAGTTTCTAACAACTTGAAACAAGAGAACCGTTTTTACGACCCTTATGTTTGCTATACAAGTAGAATGAATTTTAATACAATTCTAAGAAACATGTCTAAGCTATGTGCAGTCGTAAATGCACAATTGTATGTACAGGCTTTACACAAAATCATGTACTATTAATATTTAACTGATCTTGGCAAATTATCTGTACAAATTTTGTGATATTTTGGGTATAAATGTGTAAAAAACGTACTATTTAGCTGCAAAAAAAATCTCGTATATAAATATATACATTGGTGTAGAAAGTACGTTGGTCCGCCAGCACAACAAAGTAATTACAATAGTTTCACAGGGTTTATTTACGTTTCCCGGTTTTATGCCTCTAGGTTTACTAAGAGACGGATTACAAACTATATAAGCCTAAGGAAACGAGATAAACACCCGCTCCTGTACTGGGATTCAAACCCAGGACCTCTCGACACCGTAGGCCGACATGATACCAACCACACCACAGCGGCCGGTTCTTAACGACAATATTAGTTCGATAAATGTACCACCTGAAATGTTCCGAAGTTCAAATTTTGATAAAAAGGTGTAATGTTTACGCAGTTGAGTAATACGATACACTTGAATTACAACTTTTGTTGCATTGTACGCCAGGGGTGTCCACAAGGGGGATCTTTGCGCAAGTCGCGCATTTAGAATTTTTTTTGGTGGGGGGGGGGAGGAGGTTTTAAGAATAAAATGTTTAATCACACACGAAAAATGTTTTCATGATTGTACAAGTGCTATCGTAGGTATTACCTACAAAATAGGCAAGTAAAAACCAGAGTAGCTGTATTTGTTTACGATTGTTTTAACGAAGAGGTAGCCTAATATCTCTCCAGTTCTGAAGTGCAACTCGTAGTAAATTGGTTTTTGGGGAGTAATTTTTTGTGTATGGGGGAGGGGGCGATTTGCGCATTGCGTCTTGAAGGGGATGGTCACCCCTGTAGTACGCTACCCGCTCCATTTATTAAGGGCGCTGCCCGCCCGGCAGCTAATTGGAGGGTAGAGCTTCGCCAGTTAGAAGTTTATTTGAAAACTAGATAACTGCTCACTGAGCTTGAGTAATGACAGCTTAGTAATAACTTTTTTAAAAAGGTCACACGCGTTATAGTCTTGCCATTTCAGGCCCTACACTAACATTTAAGGACATGGGTCCCTATTTATGTTATTTTAGTAAGTTTTATTTTTTACATCATGAAATAGAGCAGACATCGCAAAACCGTTACACAGAAACAAGAGAAATTGTTGTTCCATGTAGCCTAATTTTTTCAAAACATAAGGTTTTATAATTTCGGCTAGTTATTGACTTTAAGAAAATTTAACTAAATTATATAAACTTATGTTCTGAAAATATACTACATAGTACAAATAATTTCCGAAATTTGTATGTAACGTTTATCGCGATATCTGCTCCATTTCTGGATTTAAGAAATTAAACTCGCAAAAAACGCATAAATACGATACAGTGGCCTTAAAGTTTATTTTTCATTCGAACAATATTTTGCATTTTTTAAAAAATTCTGAAATTTTTAAATTATTTTTCTACTTCTAGAATTTTCTTTAAATACAAAATATTTTGTATTTGGTTTTTATATACTTAAAGCCCTGTGCCCTAGCCAGTGACATATAATTTCACTGTGATTTATTTTGTTCCATTATGTTGGTTGGTTTTCGAGGAGTGTATTAACTAAAAACATGCAAATTTTGAGTTTGAAATGCTGTCATAGGAAAAGTGTCTGAGTTAAGGCCTTGTTACGGAGTTTTGCAGTGATTTCAAAAAATATTTTTTTTATTGCTACCTAATACTCATATCAAAATTTCGCTGCACAGTTTTGACACTTATATGTTATAATTTGTAGGTGAATTTTTTTTGTAGAATTATACTGAACGGTTTTTTAAATTTCATTACCCAAAGTACCACGTTTTACGTCGTGAAAATTAGCAAAAATGAAGGAAATTATTTTTTTTTGCTGGCGAATGGTACATTATTTTTAAAAAACGCGTCCACAGTATTGTGCATCGTGTGATTGCACACTGACTCAATTATTTTTTTCAAAACTTTTGGTTTTAAAATATTTGAGTTATTGACACCAGTCTGAAAAAAAAACTCGGGAACAAGCCTTTAAAAGTGTTTTGTAAGAGGATAATGTATTCGTAAGTAACGTCTACAAAAGTAGGCTAACACTGTTTCATACAAATATAAATTTCAATTTTTCCCCCTGGAACGCCCTTAGCACTACAACACTTGTCTTCCAATGCAAGTGTAAGAGGGCATCGCGACAGCCGACACCTAGTGAAGACGACGACGAAGACCTCGTGAGAACGTCGCGGCGACAAGCTGGACGCCACGTGGAACCAGTATTTCTCGCCCGCCTTACTGCGCAAGCGAAACAGGTTTCATATTCCCCGCAGTCGCGACAACAACTAGGATCACATTCCTCTGCGCTGGTCCTCGCCTCTGCTCCGCGCCGACATTCATTAATAATTAACACACAAGGCAACTACATATATCAACAACTATGAAAAACTCTTCAGTGACACACGAATTCGCCTAGGTATATGCATAACCTACATTAGCCTAAAGGTGGACACACGTGTGTTCAGCAAATCATCTTGCCACTATGTTAGGTAAGTATCAGGGTGCAAAACTTGCTAAGACTAAAGTAAGACCTATAAGGAAAGTTCTTAAAACTCTGTTTCAGTCGCTATATTGAATTTAATTATTTTTCGCTTTTTTGGAATTCTGAGAAAAAAAAGTTAAATATGAATTTATACCTCAAGTTCTATATACATTTCGCTACAGTACAGACCTTGCAATTTAGCTGTTAACTTTTAATTACGCCGCAATTTGTGTGGCAAATTTTTTTATGTTCATAATTTGCCCGACAAATTGCGGCGTTATTATAAGTTAACAGCTAAATCGCAAGGTCTGTACTGTAGAGAAATGTATATAGAATTTGAGGTGTAATCAAATTATTAAAATTTTTCTTCTTAGAATTTCAAACAAGTTAAAAATAATAAAACTCAATATTGCGACTGAAATCGAGCCTTAAGTTTTTAATTAATTTTTTCTTAGTTTTTGCCAGTTCTATGTTTATGTAATTTTATTTTATGCATCTGTAAAAAATGGTTAAGTGTAAGAGAAGGCTACATGCCTTAACTTCGCCATTTGATAAATAAGACAATAAATAAACTAAATAAATAAATAAGAACGTCCTTGGGCGATAGGTATTTGGCCGGCCACGTACTCAAGACTAGAAAAAGGCGTGGTTAAGATTGGGGGGGGGGACTAATAGGGGTGACGTGGGGCTGACGTAGCAAGTGTAAACTTGAGTAGTGGGGGGAGGGCCACTTCCCCTACCTGGCTTTACATTCTGAACAGCGGGAAGTCATCAGATCTGTAGGGAAGTGCGTGCTGTGTGTAAACCTTGTAGGGTTCAGGAGTCTTGCTGGAAAGAGGTACGGACTATACTTGGTTTCAAGACGATGTGGCAGGCATTGAATTAATAACGCAGCTACAGTGGAGAACTGGATACTGCTAGCGCAGTTGCGAGTGATTGAGAGAGAGAGAGAGAGAGAGAGAGAGAGAGAGAGAGAGAGAGAGAGAGAGAATTCAGCGCTTAAGGGTGTTCAAGTCCGGTAAAGTCATAATTTTATATTTTTATGAAATACCGTTAATTTTGTAGACGATACTAGTGGGTGTAGTTTCCGCTTACAAAAATAATTTAGCTGTCATAGTTTACTCGTAACGGTGCGTCAAAGTCAAAATTTGCGTGTTACGCTGCCATGCAAACAGCGAAAAGCAATTAACCTACTTAAATGAAATAATTCACTGTGAATTTACATCCTATGAGCTATGCAATAAAACATTAAAAAACCCACAATGCCATATATTGATTTTTTTTTTTTGAAAAATCACAGAAGTACGGAAAAATGTACAAAATTCAACATTTTCTTAAAATATCACAATAGTTCGTGAGATGTTTCTTAGCGTTTTATTACGTAGCCCGTGGCATGTTATTTCACTGTGAATTATTACACTTACATAAGTCAACTGGTTTTCACTATTTGCATGACAGCAGAACAAGCAAATTATGACTTTGCCGCATCATTATGAGAGAACTATGCGAGATAAAACTGTTTTGTAAGAAGAAATTGCACTCACAAGTATCGCCTACAAAACTTACAACATTTCATATAAATATCAAATTATGATTTTATCGCACTTTAACGCTGGGAAGGAAAACATGAGGTGAGTACGAGGCAACGCCGGAATGAAGGGGCGGGGGAAACGGGAGATCCCCGAGAAAACCCACCGACCAGCGGCATCGTACAGCACGATTCCCACATGAGAAAATCCGGGGACTGACCCCGCCGGGAATCGAACCCGGATCACCTTGGTGGGAGGCGAATTGTTTTGTCATTTGTCCAACCCCCCCC
Source organism: Medauroidea extradentata (assembly GCA_003012365.1). Classification (NCBI taxonomy): domain Eukaryota; kingdom Metazoa; phylum Arthropoda; class Insecta; order Phasmatodea; family Phasmatidae; genus Medauroidea; species Medauroidea extradentata. The sequence continues at coordinate 3,908 of PNEQ01130708.1, read as the reverse complement.
CCCCCCACGATAGTATAGAGGAAAATGTACAGTTAGCTCCCCGGGTCCATGACTCGGTATAGTGCTGTGCCTCGTATACAACATGCAGGGCCAACGCAGAATCACTTTTATTTTATTGTTTGACCACTGTAAACATTAACGTTTAGTAGAAAAAAACTTGTGGCAGGATTATATCTGAATTAATAGTCACACAGAAAAGAGACAGGCTCACACGCTCACGTACACACGCACACATACGTAAACACAACATACATAGAGATTATGGTCCATCGTGAAAATGTATTGTACCAGCATACCCCTGAAAACACTGTAGTTTCTTGTGACATACATGGGCGTTATACGTGTGACACAACATAGCTGTCTGCAGACAAATAACAGGCATCAAATATTACAATAGCGGGATTATTATTGGCTAAGTCAAATAGGGTAACAGCTCCACATACAACGTAAAGCCAGTCATCTTCTGGTAAGCTGGACGTACGTTGAATCCCAGCAAACAGTCAAGTTTCCCCGAGATGAACCATCATCTCTAAACATACATACACGTACACACACGTTGCTTGACGGGAGGTAGAGATTGTAGGAGGCAACAAGACCGCAGCTGAGTCTCGCAAGACTCCCGCAGTTTAATTACCCCCCCCCCCCCCCCCCCACACACACTATACTAACTAGCTACACCCGGGGCAGCCGACTATAAATAATGACCGCCACGAAGATTGCTGTTAGGATGCGTGCATCTCAGAGATATGCACCAGTTTATACGAGCATTCGACTCTTTAAGAATACATGGCTAGAGTCCCGGGAAATTTCGCGGATTCAACTGAGAAGAGGTTGTATTTCTAAGACACGTATATGTTGGAAACGTTTTTGATTGGGCCATTGTTAGAGACACTGGAAAATCGCGAAAATGTTTGAAATAGTCTCCAAGAAACTATAGTACATTAACCGTGACACATGTGAACAGTTTTGGAACAAATGACACATACCGTGTGTCCAAGCTGTGCAGTTCTAACTGGGTTTGTTGTAGAGAGAAAAAAAAAGCTACATATAAACGACAGCCAATGTTGATACGAAACATCCAGTGTTATATACATCACGTTGGAGCCTAGCAAACAATCAACTATTCCCGCGATTTTCCAGTGTCTCTAGCCATTGTTTATTAATTAAACGTGACCTTGATGACTCCGAACCAATGGCTGACATGCATGAAACACTCATGGAGTCCCGTGCTACATCGTCAAATGTTCAAATGCTCACTCACTGTATCAGCAGACAATATACATGTATCTGAGGACATAGTGTGTACAGTACTGTGGAGTCCAGCCTGCTGGGCGTTGAACTCGCCAAATATCCGGGACTCTATACATGGCATATAATTCAGCGCTAAAAGCATCAGCTTAGAATTGGAAGTTTCTCGAAACCAATTTGCAAGAATCAAAAACAACACTCCTAGACAATAGTCAGAGATGATGGTTAGAGTCGCGGATTCAACTGAGGAGAGGTTGGATTTCTAAGTCAAGTATATGTTGGAAACTTTTTCGATCGGGTCATTGTTTATTATACGTGACCTTGAGAACTTCGAACTAAGTGGTGGGTGTGAATCCATCTTAAAAGTAGCCGTAAGAACACAAAACTAAAGATATTTAAACTTTTTTTCAAACACTTCCTCTTTTTGTTGTAAATCATATTGTTTTTGTAGTTGCAAACAATTAATAGTTAATAGATAGTAATAATTTACTGCCGACAATTTGCGCTAGCAAAAACAACTTTTGATCATGTCTATAAATTCTTTGATGTTGTGGATCCAATTACAAAACCTTACGTACATGCGTATCTACGCGCGGATGTTAAGGCTTCTGCCTACCTTGGAGCGCGGCGGGAGCAAGGATAGGGTTTTACATGTGAAACTAAATTCCGTGTAGCTCTGTCACCCTTTGAGATATCGCGTTCGGATGAAAACCATTTTCTGCATTGATACGAGGAGAATACTGCGACGTAAACGAAAATGTGAAAAGAATGTTATGAATACAGGGTTTCGAGTGTTTAATCGGCATGAAAACACTTATTTGCTCATAGTTTTCAGGGTATTGATATAACTTGCTAAAAGATTCCGTAGCAGTGTGGGCCGTATCGTACTGAACAAAAAAGTCACTGGTGGCATATATGAATGTTTGAAAGTGACTGAGATATTTAGGAATATAATTTAACCTGTAACGCCCTATCCTTGCTGCCGCCGGAGCTCTGAGGTAGGCAGAGCCCTTAAGTGCGGCTGTGAATACGGCTTTAGTTACATTCTTGCACGGGGCCGCGGTTGGTATAGTACTTAGAACACTCGCCTCCCAACGAGGAGATCTGGGTTCGAGTCCTGGTGGAGTCGGCCCCAGGATTTTGACATGTGGGAATCTTGCCGGACGATGCCGCTGGTCGGCGGGTTTTCTCGGGGATCTCCTGTTTCCCCCGCCCATTCATTCCGGCGCTGCTCCGTACCCACATCATATCACCCCTCACCAGTGCTGAAGACCTGGATGTTGAACGCTGACCAAAATATCTCATACTCATACTCTTACCTGCACACTTGCAGTCCTGTTTCGTAGTCAGCGATTGGATATTTTAACTGTCACATGTGCTGGAGTTCTACTGGCAAATCACAAGCGTGTGGTGTTGCAGTAAACCTTGCTCTGATTGGCGCAGTCAAATGATAGACGACAATGCACAAATACTCCCTGATAAAGTAGAACTGTATGTGTGGACGTAAGGCATTGATACAACCTGGTATTAGGTGAATTTGTACTGGCTAGACGTAATAGAAGGCTTGTATGGCCGTAATCTTGATGCCTACATATGTAGAGACGGGAAAAACTATCGGATTCATTGACCTGTAGGCTAGACTGCAATGATATATGTTTGCTGAAGCAGACAGTAGCTTGCTTACGGTTAAAGTGATATATGTCTGTATTAGTTACAATTCCATTATTGGCTCAGAGACTTCCAGGAGGTGTCAAATAAGTCGAAGGCCAATTGTGAAAGTGACACAAACATACCGTTCTTGGAATTCTAGTTTGTACCCAAATGAAAACGCGAATTTTTCAGGTGTCTATACATGAAACATAGGGACCCCTGATTTTCGCGAAAAGAATTTCGCCCCAGTTTGTTTCAGTTACTTACGTGCACATTTGCAGTTCTCTTTCATCGTTATTGGCATAGAGTCTGTGAAACGTGAAGTCTCTTATTTGACTTTGCCAATCACAACTTCACAAGTCTGTGATTTGCCAGTAAAACCCCAACACACGTCAGAGCTAAGACGTCCAATAACTGATTATGAAGCTGAGCTGCAGATGTGCTCGTAAGTCACGGAAACAAAGTGGGGAAAAATTCTTTCCGCGAAAATTATGTGTCGCTAATAAAACATAAGTAAATAAAGAATGAACAAATGAAATAAACGAACTGCTGTGTTCAATTCACTTGGGTAAGCTCACGAATATAGCTGCGAGGAGTGATACATGGCCGTGCGGGTTCGCGGCAAGGCGTTGTTTACTAGTGTCGATATTTCGCAGACTTGGGCGCTGACACGTGATCACAGGAACCACACGGGCTCACAACTTCAAAGATACGTGCAGTTTGAAGGCCTGGCTATCCTGTGTACTGGTCACGTCCGAGTGATACAAACGCGCCCGGCGTCTCTTCTCTATACTCCCTGTAGCTTTGATTAAGTTGGCCGTCTGTCCAGGCCGCCGAGAGGTGTGCACAGCTTCGGCCGTTAGCAGATTATTAGACAACTGCTCATTGCACATGAATGACGTCTGCTTGGGAACACTGCGCGCGGGTTTACTATTCTGGCCGTAGAGGGCCGCTAGCAGATTATTAGACAACTGCTCATTGCACATGAATGACGTCTGCTTGGGAACACT
>PNEQ01130707.1:0-10733 GCA_003012365.1 Medauroidea extradentata | reverse complement strand
TGACACAGGAGTAATTGTGTGCATAACTAATTGTGTTGTGAGAGTTCTAGTTGATTACTGTTTTGTGTATTTCGTAGCTTTGTGAGCTATTAAATCCAGTACTTAATTTAACTCTTATATTTGTAATTATAAGACCTCTATCCCAAAGAACTCATGGGAATTGCCCACATATAAAGTTTGTGCTCTCAAACTTGTAACAGTACAATGGGGAACGAGCATGTTAACTTCTGCGGGAACATAACTGTTTGCAGAATAAAGGTTTCGTTTTATAAATGGCACAACTAAATAAAAGAGACACTGGAGTTTACGAATGTGTTATTCCATTTTATTTTAATTATAATGTACGAAGGTTGTTCCTTATTTCATGAGAATATTACGTCACATGTAAAATAAAATATTTACAAAGGTGACTTCTGTGACTGCACCAAAATTTTATAATTTTTCTTGTAATTTATATTTAAAGAAGAATAAATAAAACAAACTTTATGTATCGTATTCGTATATTACTTTGCACCAGCCCATTGAATAATAGAGGTATTCTCACTATTTAATTTTTTAAAGAGCAAAATTTTACTGGTCAATGATTATAATACTATTATGTCGAAACTAGTAAACCTTGCATTTAATTATTTAAACATAGTCTAATTCTGGTGGTGTTGAACAGAGAAATTTATCGGTCGTGAGTTACTTAGATTTGTGACAGCATATTGAAACCATGACTCAATTGATTGAAACAGCACTCTCAAATGCTCACAGTATCTATTTGCTATGACAGTGACGTCACAGTGAGCGCAGGTCGGCTAAGCCTGATAACATGAAAGTTGATCCCACAAGCATCCTCGCACAATTGAAGGAGGGAGGTAAAAGTGACAAGGATGGCCTGCCCCCTCCACCTGGCGCACGCCACCCTGGCTATGCTCTTGTCGCCTCTCTTCTCTCTTCGAACGCAGCTGAGCCACGCCCCACTGCACGCTTTACTGCGTGGCCTGGAGCGCACAGTCTTCCTTCCGTCTCCGTACACACTGCCCTTAACTCAGTCCGAGAGTCCTGAGGTCGGTTCTGGGACTCATAGGCCTACATCAAATTGGCTCCTTGTAATTCATCGCCTACACAGCCGAAAAATCCGTCGCTTTTCCTGTTGACTGTATATTTCCTCTGTCGATATGGAACTCCAGCAATTTTGTCCTCCTGTAACAATTGCAAGCCCAAACTTTAAAATATCTGTACACGGAATATCAAACTACAGCATAACATTTCCAGAACATTTCACGGATAAGAAATTAAAAAAAAAAAAATTCCTAATCAATGTTATACAATCAGAGTAAATTTTCGCGTTTCCATTGCATCCCATGCTTTAAGTACACTTCCTAAATAAAAAAAAATACATTTCCATGCCACTGCCCAGGCATCGAACCCGAGTACTTTGTACTCCATATTCCGATTGGCACATTGCCATACTTCAATCAATATAAAACATCGTCAGGGCTACCTCCTCTTGAAAATAAACACGGCGGACACCCTCAAAGCCACTATCAACACATCCGTCACCTTTTATCTATGAACGAAATACACTTAATAAATTATACGGCCACCCGCCGCGTGCAGAGCTCCATTTCCATCGATTACATGTACACAAATCTCAGGTCATGGGCAGCTGTTTCTCTAAGAATAATAATACATTTATTACGACAGTATACCGATTCACCAAAAACGAAGGGGAAAAATCGATCTCAAATAAAAATTCACTTTTTATCCTTGTATAAACAATAGCATCCCCTAAACACAACACTCATTACTGTTAACTACTCCAGTGACCAGCATAATTTCATTTGTTTTCCCCAATTACAACTAACAAATAAATAAGGCAGGCAGTAATTCATTTCATAAATTTAACCCTACAACAATACTTCAAATACAGCAGTAATATCAATAAATGAAAGCTCTCAACTCCCGCGCCTGACTAGCTTTCAGGACGTATTAAAAAAAAGGTTAACTCGGTGTGCATGTGATCTTCAACTCCTTAAAAAACACGATACCTATTGTTTCCACGAGTGCCACAAGAATGTGCCTATACATGACGAGTATGTCGTCATCAACAGTTAATTTCCCACTTCAATGGTTCCACTTAGTTTTGTCACTCCTGCTACCAGGTCGTGCTAACTACATGCGGCTTCAATGCAATTTACAGGGCAGTTACCAGAACATTAGACATGACGTGACATGACCGAATTACTGATAATCATTAACTTAATTAACTAACACATTAAATGCTATACAATTAAACTCTCAAACAAACTCAGTAAATTTACCATAACACGAAAACACGAACACCCACAAAATAAAAGCAAATCAAAACAATGCCATCAAGAAAACGCTAACGTTAACTTTGCTCATACGCCGAACGTAATTCCTACGGACATACATAAGGCGACCGGCTGCAAAAATTTCCGAAAAATGCAAAAATTACCTTAACACAGCACCTCCACCAAAACAATATGTCACAAAGACATAATACGGGAAAAATCTAAAATAGAACCAGAAAAATCCTAATGTGGCCTAAATTCAGAGAAATAACTTATCCTAACATAATTATCAGGGGCAAAACAAAACACCTTTGAGATAACCGGCTTTTAACGGTTATGCGTGAGGTAAGAAGGAAGGAAGATCGTAAAGGTTACGTGCTCATTAACGAGTACGTGTGTTTTCCTGGTGTAACACCTGAAATTAAAATTATTAGACATCTTAACACTAGACTGAAATATTAAGAAATCTGGTGCAAGAGAAATTTATGAATAATAATTGAAACGTTTATGACTTTACGAAATGACTACAACTGATAGAATTACAAAAATTATAAGTTATAGAAGATTATCTAAAAAAAATTAATTAAACAGAAAAATGAATGACTAGGAATGTTATTGAAATTTAAGAAGACAGATCTAACCATTTTTAAATTCTAACAATTGTCAATTAACAATTATTTGAACCGAACTGAACATTTTAAATCTGCAAAAGTTCAAATTATGAATTATTTAAAACAAGTAACAAACGAACATTTAAAGACCATTAAAACCAGCGACATTTAAAATTTTTATTTAGAAAAACTATTCAAGAAAATATTACCACATTTAGTTTTCATTTACAAATTACATTTATCTATCACAGTGTGTGTTCAGACTGAGACTCGCATTCTCTCTGGATTAAAATTCTCACAATTAAGTTAATTTAATTTCAACTTTACCTTAAATGCTTTAATTAAACTTTATCATTACCATAAACATTAACTTCAACTTTATTTTACAGCCTACTTTAACTGTATCATCTACCTTAAAGAAATACCAAACTAATCAATTACTTATTGCTAGAGCCTCTACAGTCAGAATTCTTAAGGATTCTGGCGTCGGTCCTATACGGGCAGGGCATCCAAACCTCAGCTCCAAACCAAGTCCTTGGAGTAGGCTTCTCTGCCGATGCCAACACTATGGTTTACACTTATTTCTATTTGATCGAGTCTACCACCGACAACCTAGCCTTGGGGAGGTGGTTGACATCCCAAGGCTAATGGCTCACGACCGAGTCTACATCTTAAACAACCTGAGATTCCTGTCAGGACTCCGGTCCCGACAACGTGTCTGATCCCGGCAGACGACAAAGACCAACTTCCCGAAAATGGCGTTCGACTGCACCGTCGACACATACCCTCGTGTCGAGTCAGCGAAGCTGTTGCTAGTAACACCGGTGAGGCCAACACCAAGGCACTGATTTTCACAACTCAAGCTCCTTTATTACCAGGCGAAAAACTGTTTCTCTTGCTAGGAGTGGTAGCTGGCCCTGCGGAAATTAGGCCACCTCCTAGAAGTAGTCAGCGAGCCTGTCTCAAAGGCTTGTGGTCATTACGAAATAATCAGACCCTTACCTTCCCACAGCAGAGTCAATAACATTTCAAAGCACCAACTGAGACTTAAGTAAAAATCAGAAATTCACGACACATAATATCATAACTCGCCACATTGCTATAAAAAGTAAGGGGACACGTAAAGCGGCGTAAGAACATTAGAAGAGTATTATCACCATAGGAATAAAGACTCGTCAAGGTTTTACGAAAAAATCTTTATTCTACTTTAATGTAGGATAATGTTTATTTATTAGTGATCGTACGTAATATAATTTTAGGATTAACTAACTCCAGGTATTGACGAGGTAATTAACAATTAGTTATTTCAATTTACACGTAAAGCTGTTTAATGTGATGTACTGCTGAGAAGTTCCTGAAAAAATTGACATATTATTTCAGTGATAGTATATTGTTCTGTGTTATTTGCTTTGAAGCAGTTGAATTTAGTGTTGAAACAGAAGGTTATTAGCGGGTACAAGAGAAGTAACAAGAAATTCACGACTGTTTGGAAGGGGCAGAATTATTATACACGTATATTTAACTATACTTGGAGAAAGATAGGAACCCACTTCGCAACTGAACCTTATCCATCACGAAAGACAGGCCAATACAGCGAGGGATCTCATATTTCTACACCACTGTCCATAACTGGTATAGGCCTATTCCTATATTTTAGCTGTAGCTGCTACTTAGTCAAGTTTGCTGAAAATTCACCATAGTAATATGTCGAAATCATTTATGTGTAGACTTTAACATGGACACTAAAATGTCAATCAAAATTTGCATTGCTGAGTGGAGAACTGTAATTACCAAATTTGTTCATACGCCAATGGTATTTGGACTGACTATTTACCGGAATTTTCGGTATTGTCCTTAACTTAATTAGAATTTCATAGGCATAATTATTTCATAGTCTCACACCATGGTGATGTTATACCTGCGAGCAGTTAAGATGCTAACTAAGAAGATAGTTAACATGAAAATAATTCACGAGCTATTCAAACCACAATCACTTTACATAACCTCAACACACAGGCTACACTTACTTACTAGATTGTGAGGCTGAATAGGCCATGCGTATTCAGCTGACAATAAAACAAGTTCATTCTAATTTCTTCTGTTAGTGGCTGGAGGGCGTGGTCTATGGCACAGTCTTCTGGCCAGTCCCCAGGAACAGCTGCTGTCATCTCTTCAAGATCAGAAATGGAATATGACATCTCAGATGTCGTGCGGGCCATGATATAACACTTTGAGACCAATGGAAGGGGAATCCCCACTTAAGAAGTCAGGAGTCATTTCGGCCTTGGTTGGCTGCCATCTAGATGAGAAGTAACTGAAGTCATGCAAGGCCTGGCTGGCAGGTTATGCCCACACTGCAGATAGCACTGTCACCCGTATGCATCGCCATCAAGCTACAGGACGCACGTACAAAAAAACTTGTCGCAGGGAACAGGGAAACGTGTGGCTGAACTGTGAAAGAACTCAACCACAAACGGACGTAAGTGCTGGGAAGCAGTGCTTGTTGTAACATTTAGTAGCACTGGCCGATCACCAGGCCGATGATGCAAGATGAAGGCTTGTGTGGTAGCCTTCTAAATTAAAAGATTCCTTGGGTATTTACTTGTCGAATACAGAACATCACACCTAAGTATCCTTGGTTCAGAGTCTGATGTAGCCTGGGCATCACAATAAATTATATGTCTAACGAAATATTAAACACTATGTTCTGCTTTCATATGCTCTTCAAAGTTGTTAGAACCTTAAGTTAAGCTGTAGGACTTCGACAATGTTGTGTCTTAAAGTGCGATTCGCCAACTCCTACTAGAGCACTAGAATCATATTTCGATTAAATTCTGTTGTGGATGCTACTTCATACACCGTCCAGCTAGCCAGAGCCCTTAATTCATTAGACACTTAACTGTGGGACTTGGAATAATACTGGTATCCTAAATACTAAATTACATAAACTGGCCAACAACGTGGGGCGAGAATGAGAACATACACTGTCTCGTAAATATTTTGACACATCACAGGTTATATAAGCAATGAATTACATATTTGGCGTTTTAAATAACACAAAAATAGAGAAAATCTGTTGCTCGGAACATTGACCATTGAGGTTTATTCTTGACATGGTTACACATATAGGCAATATGGAATTGTGTTCGATATATCTAAGTAACACAGTATTATCGATCAACATGTTTTCGAAGTAATCAAACAGGTTATCATAGGTAGCACTAACGAAAGCGAAAGTTTGATGGCTATAGATGAACAAGTAGATGACCCCACTAACAGAACATCTCACCCGAACATGAATGTTGATAATCTGGCTCTGTTGGTTACGCTACAAAGCATCCACCAGTACACAGCATTAGTGAAGGATGACGTAACGAGTTATTTAGTGTCAGTGAAAGAGGATGTAACAAGTGATTTAGCATTTGTGAAGAGTGAAGTAACGAGGGACTTAAGTGTCCATAACATACAAAGTTGCAGCTAGGCAGTGTAATTTACTAACCGAGATTGCACTTGTCTGAGACAATCTGCAGTGGGAAATCACTGCGGTACAAATAACACTGCTAAACGAGATAGTGGCTGTTCGGGAATGCTTAAGTAGTTTCCATGACGAAATTAAGAATATGTTACAACAGGAAACCGTTGAATCGTTGGGTCAGGGAAAAGAAATAGAAAACAAAATCCAGGAATATGGACTAGAAATTAATGAACGACTTATGGAAACAGTGGCAAAAATCGGGGAAATAGCACAACAAGTGTTCGAACAGGGAGAGGCAGTTAATGTGCAGCGAAATCGCTTTGGTGACATGTCCATGGTAGTGATCGAGGCTAGAGCTTTGCCTTCGTCTCAACAAGAAATACTGTATGACACTTTATGTAAAACTCAGGACAAGTGGGCAGCATACATGTCCGAGTTAATTACTAGAGCAAAAAATGCTGTCGACTAGCAAACCACAGCGTACATGATAACAGCAGAGCGAGAAACAAAGAGGGATGACATGTGAATGGAGGGCAGCCTGAGTGATGATATCCCGTTGGGGGAGGGGGTGGCATGATCAATGTGTCACAGCTATGTTGGGCGGCAGCCATGTTCCACCAGCCGATGAGACAACTTAGTCAGAATACACCACAGTTCTTGAGCACATAACAGGATAATTCAATAGAGTTCCTGAGGAACTTCGAGGACTACGCGCGCGTGTTCATTCTCGGTGAAAATGAAAAGCTGAGGAAATTGAGCTTTTGGTTAAGAGAGGCAGCACTGCATTGGTGGGATCTTGAAAATTGAATACCAAATCCTATGGTGATTTTCGGATACTGTTCTGGTCCATTCCCAACTGCATGCCGAGAGATACGATGTTCGTGGCAATATAATTGTAAAGCAATATTTTGGGATGATGTATGAGCGAAGCTGACACCTGGTTACCAAGACGCGAGTACAAGAGTTCGTCACCATGACAATAGTGCAGATGACCACCAGTTACCAAAAATAACTTATTGGTAAGCACATGTTTTCATCAGAATTCTGAGAACACCAGTAATAGAATTGGATAATTTGGACATGGAACTGCCAACAGTAAAATTGAAATTTGACGAAGGAGCGGATTACGATAAACGGGAGACCGCCCAAGTCTGAAAGTTATCGTTGGATGAATTATGACGAAAAATAGCGAAATGTCCACAAACTTACATTGACATATGACGAGAACGAGAACACCAGCCAAAAGTAAGGTAATGGATGGGGTAATTACGGTAGATGAAAGACTAAATGTTGGCGAAACAAACGATTCTCGCATAGAGATGGGTACAAAAGCTACGACCGCAGTAGGTCGCATTGAAATCTTTCGCCCCGTTTATGCTCCAGCAGCCACAAATGTCGATAAAGAGAAGATGAATGGCAGAGGGAAGATGAATGATCTGCGAAGGGAACATGAATGGCGAAAAGGCGACGAGCGACGAAAAGACGACGAACTGCGACGAAGAGATGAAAGACCACGACGAGATGATCGAAGATGTGAATATGATCGGCATGAGGAATGGTCCAAGAATGATTCGTCATCGACAAGTAATTAACGAAAATCCAGAACTATTGAAAATCAACTAAATCAAGGGTACTTTGAGAAGCATGAACCGCTAAACTGTAGTGGTCATGAGTTTGTGACTGATATCACAGTGGAAAATTTCCTGCCAAAAAACTATGATCCGGAAGGGAAGGTAACCAGAGTCGACCGAAGGTGGAAATCGTCAGGTGCGATACATTGTCAAATACAACTAGCGAGGCGCTGAACTTAGTGAAACAACACTTAGTGGCGTCGGCTAAGTGTCGTCAAAAGTATATGAAAAAAACGAAAATCGGCAGTTTTCAGTTAGGAGACATGGTACTTTTGATGACGAACCCAGTATCGCAGTTTTGGGCCATACAATGTTACGAGTGTGGTGAGGCAAAACTATTACGAGCTGTCTGACACAGTTTCCAAGAAGGTTGAAAGTTATTTCAACTTGACGCAGTTGAGACATAAGGTGTCCGACGAATAAATCCTGATGAACACTACCCGAATGTTCAGGGCTATTGTTTGTAGAAGCATTGAGAAACAAAATATTAAAATAGGGCATGGTACGATTGTACTACAGTTGGATATATTCGTACTGCAGTATTGCACTATGGTGTGTTCTAGTGATTATGGGTGCCGCAGAAGCACATTGTTTCCCAAATATGGTCATGGACGCATTTGTTTGTCACAAAAACCGCAACTCAGTGTGCAGTGTACGAGTAGCCAGGATACTTTATTGATGAGAGTCACTTCATATGTTTTACACAAATGATGACATTATTAACGATACGAACATATTTTCGGGGTGGAAAGGTGAAATTTACACCAAGATAATAGTCTGTGTGTAAGTTAATTTGAATGATCTGAGAAACCCATCGTCAAGAAGCCTGTGCACTAAGTCAGAATATAATAAGATAACTTCGAACGTTTGGATGACGACGAATCACAGAGAGCGTATGTCAGCACCAGATGCCACATGTTGTGATCTCATGATTCGTAAATGTAAAACTATAATTTTATGCTAGACAATTTATTTGTTTAGTCATTTCCATGAAAGTACAGTTAGGAATACAAGGAAGAACACAATTTTCTGCTAGTACAGATTTTAATATTCTAGTAAATACACTAACACATTTTCAGAAAAATTTCATATCTCAATTTATGTCTCTTCGATACAATTAGGTCTGTTAAGTGAACTATGCCACAAATTTTGTAGAGGTACTGTTTTGGATGTGTAGGATTATCTGGCGTGTATGTGGACTGTACCGTGTAATAGAAAAACAAAAGCGTAAAAAATAGGAATTTGTTCAAAGAGGAATGATTATGGAGTGACGGCAGAGATAACAGCCCGGATGGCCAGAGCGTCAACGGGGTGCTGTGCTGATCCACTGTGGAGATGGATTACTACCATACTCGGTGGTGGGAAGCAGGTATTTCCGAGGTGTGCCAGGAGAAATGGATGTACTTTATATGAGCGCACACACAGATGAAAAGAATTGAGTTCTGAGTACTGAGTAGTGAATGAAATGACTCGGACAGGTGTTAATGAACTTAGCTAAATTTCGTAAAATAATTTTGAAAATTCTTTGTGAAATTGAATTCTATTCAGATTTTGAACACTTTCAAGGAAACGATGTGGTATCTGTAGGATAATGTTTGGTCGTTAGTAAGCCTACAGAAAATCATTTTAGTATGATCTAACCCCAGGAATATAAGAACTGATACTGATACTACTCTATACACCATTCAGATAGCCGGAGCCCTTAATTCATAAGATACTTGACAGTTGGAGTTGGAATATTGCAGGTATCTTAAGTATAACGTCTAGAACTTTATAATATTTCAATCTTGTCAGTGGTGCATAATTTTTGCAAAATCTCACAAATACATGCGAATAATAAATACAGGCATGTTCACCAAATAAGTTAGAATAAGTCCTCCATTTCTTGTTGTAATTCTCCATCATTGTTACTCGGTACCGAATGAGGCGAAGATAAGGTGTCACATAAAATTGTATGCCTTGGAGAGTCAATTATGGTTAAAGGAGTTGTTACAGCTGGAACATGTTTGTTTGTTTGTTTTATTGCATCCGTAGGATCTTTTCAATACACAATAGTAAAAATATATTCAAATATTCTTCAATGGAGTAGAAAGCTTGTTCTTCAAGAAAAAAATTCTTTAGCTGTTTTTTTTATACTTTGGATTAGAGAAAAACATTTCTTGAAGGTTTTTGGGAAATTTATTGAAAGGACGCAACCGGAGTAGGAAGGCCCTCTTTGTACCAGTTTTAGATTTACAGTGGGAATGTGAATGTGTTTTATTATTCTCGTGTTGTGCTTGTGGAACAGTTAATTTTTCTGGAAATTATTATTGTAGACGTAGAATGACGAGACTAGTGTGAAAGAGGAAGGAATGTACGAAGAATTACTTGCTTGTGTAGTATCAGAGGGTGTTACCTAATTAGCGGATTGTGTGGCCATATTAACAAAGGAGGTATGACTATACTGTACAGGAGCCAGGAAGTACTGGGTACGAAGAGCCCAAGCACATTGTATTGTGTACTTCTATTGCGTATGAATAATTTTCTCACAATTAGCATAGGATTTATACATCGCCGTGAATTTTCTTCAAATCGTTCCCCAGCGACATTATAAAATTATACTCATTTTGCCCTTTTTTTATTCGTCAGAACATCTCTTAATGTTAGTTTTTCAAGGATGTAAATTATTAATTAGTCCATATTTTTACATGTTCTTTTTTTTTTTTTTGTTACT
>PNEQ01130703.1:0-31995 GCA_003012365.1 Medauroidea extradentata | reverse complement strand
GAATGACAGAGCAGAAGGAGGGAGAGCCAGAGCAGGGGTGGGGAGCAGATGGAATGATAGAGCAGAAGGAAGGAGAGCCAGAGCAGGGGTGGGGAGCAGATGGAATGACAGAGCAGAAGGAGGGAGAGCCAGTGCAGGGGTGGGGAGCAGATGGAATGACAGAGCAGAAGGAGGGAGAGCCAGTGCAGGGGGATTGGAATGGGGAGCAGATGGAATGACAGAGTAGAAAATTCTAGAAAATTAAGTGACGTCATCAAAGGCAGGTGATGCAATCCAAGATGGCGACTGCAAAAGGTCAAGGTCATCCGAGATGGCGGACGGGATCCAAGATGGCCGCCGGGATCCAAGATGGCGGCCGGGATCCAAGATGGCGGCCGCGGCTCCCCCGCTCCCCACCCCCAACCCCCTGCCCCAGTAGCCCCATTTTCCATCTACTCTCAGAGACGAGCAATTTGGTTCGGTAGGGTGGGGAAATATCTGTAAATTGCTCTCGTCTTTCCTGATTTCTGTAACTTGTCTGTGCTATTGTTGTGTGAAACATATTTTATCTCTGAACTAACTGACTTCAGCTGACACAGCGTCGATTAAAACCGGGCTCTAAGCACTCTGCACGTTGGGGTTCAGTACACGTGTGTAGAGTGATTCAAGGATTTTTTCCGACCCTATGGCACACAAGTGTCCTGTATGAAACTGCTAATCTCGGAGGCCTTTACACTGCCATACAGTTGTAAACACTCATCGTTTACATCCTGTATCTACATTGAACTTGTCTGTGGAGGTGCTAATTCGCAGATACACTGCGCTAAGTCTTTCGGAGTGGCAAGTCTCTGCGAGTGTCGTATCTTATCATGAACATTTACGCCGTTGACACGGTGCAGATCCGACACGCCATGATAAGCAGATATGCGAGTGCGATCAGCGCGCCTTCATCGTCACGCAGCACATAATACAGCACGCAACGCTTGTTCTTAGTTAAATTATACCGCTCAACTTTTCAACTTTATTTAATTTAGTTAGTTTGTACACCACAAGGTTCAGTTCTTGGCCGTTTTACGGCTTGAAGTGTTTGAAATTAAACTTAACCTAATACAACATTAAAAATAAAGAGCTACCGTATTTATTTGCTTAGACTCTCTTCATCGCGAAATAAATGACTGTCAAAAGAAAACTAAAAATAAGACAGCATGACCAAGCAAATAAATAGACACATCTAATTTTTACACTAATAGCAGACTTATTCCAAATGTCTTTATCCATTAATATAAAACATACTTCAGAATATACATGTATTTTTTAAATACGACATACCTATTAAAACATGTTTCGGGGACCCCTCCAAATCCCTTTAAACTGTTTTTCCAGACATCGTAAAAAGGAAGTACAGAAGCATTCGTTTTGACTTGGAGCCATACTTTTCACAAATAAAACAATATTGTGCGCCAGTTTAGTGTTAGTCCATATGGCTTTCTTTTGTATTGTGTCAGAGTTTTTTTTTTTTTTTTAGTTTATTAAATTATTTGTCGGTTACATATGACTGATAAATAAATAAATAATAAAAACTCTTACATTTACATTGCCTCACTCACATCAACATGCCTGTTGACGTCTCTCGTTACTTAATTATTAACAATACCAATACCATTAATACTTACTAAGTACTGAAGAAAAAATTTTTTTCGCAACTTCTCTCACTCGTACCCATTTTTAACTTTAACTTTTAAAATTGTAATAGATTTGCAATCCTTTACCTCTGCATGTAAATTGTTAATCTTCCGAAAAACGTTATATATTATATTAAATATATATGACGTACTTTAGAACATACCGTATTAATAAATAAATAATTCTTCTGTCTGGTGATGTTACCACGAATCATACTACTTGTAATACAATTCTTTAGCATACATTTCGGTGCTAAGTCTTTTTACATTTTAAAAATCATAAGCAATATCTTCTACAGCAAGTCAGTTAGCCTAAGCTAATTCAGCATATTTACAATACTAGTGTATTTGCCTTTTTCTAATACTACTCTCGTTATTTCGTTGTTCCTGTAATATTAAAAAGTAAAATTGCACGAAAACTTAACTTAAATCTTCTCAGACACAAGAAAATTCATTATTTGTTATTTTTGTCGAATACTGTTCAATTTGACAAAGAATATAGTACACTACAGATAATGTCTACAAGTTAAGAAGTATTTAGTACGAAACATTACATTTGCTGAACAGCCTTAAAGTTACTAACAACGAGCTGGTGGTATGCATGCTTCCCTGTTACATTATCGACTGTAACAATAAGGAAATAAATAAACGTCCAGAAAGCTGAGGTGGCAGAATCACTGAGCAGCTTATGGCCCTTTCACATAATAAAATCATGCTTTAATTATTTAGCTACAAATTTATTGAACTCAGCTCATTTAATGCCACGAGACGTCATGTTGACTTCATAAAAACGGCCATTTTTCTTTTTAGATTATTAAATGTCTTACATTTCTTCAAAATTTTCGTTTTTAACGTATTTTATATTTTTACTGCAAATGTTCAACCACAGCGGAAGAGGTTTTGCTGACAAAATTATTGCAAATATATAACATATTTGTGCTCTGTAGGCGATATACACACGCTATTTTCTGATGATTAACATCAAAAAATACTTGAATTTTTTTTCAGGTGTTAATTTCAAATTTTAGTATTTTTTTATACAAAAATATTTTATTTTGTGTTTTTACAGACCTTACAGCCTGCAACAACGTTATTCAGGGTGAACTATTTCAGTTTGTTACGTCAGTTGGCTTTACTGCCGTACTTAAATCCGTGAAATGCAAAATTGTGACTTTGACAAGCGATTATGAAAAAACTAAGACAGATATGCAACATTAAGTCACAATTATGTATTAAAAATATATGGTACTAATATAAAAATAAAAACGTTATTGTGAACATATTGCTGTTGACCTCGCCCGGGCACGGTAGATAATTATATTCGACATTATATTTTTGAGTAGCCGATATGCAAAACCCGCTATATCCAAAAATAAAAAAATAAAATATTTAGTGGTACCACTGGATTCTCTATAATCTCGACTACAAATTCAACTATATAATCAGGGATCAAAACATGTCATTACAGCAGTAAATGAGGAAAGAAAATGTCACACAGTTTCAAAACCAGCTATATCCAAAGTGTTTGCAGAAGCAAAACCTGTTATAATGACAACGTTTGCAAAAGCTGTTACATCCAATCAAAACACGTGGCCATGTGACTTTTACATTTCCGAAACCCGAAATGCAAGTAGAATCAAATTATGTTTCTTTCCATTTATGTGTCTTGTTAATTACTATTTTCACCCTCGTTACAAGATTGTCCATAATATAAACTGTTTTGTGTGGTGGGGCTGTGCTGTTCATTATAGCTATTAATCCATGAATTAAACAGTCCAACATCGCTGATGGTTATTATTATTGTTACTGTGTATGAGGGATTGTGGTTGGTTTTGTGTTCGAAGGTTTTGGAAATCAGAATAAAATGAATGCTGAAAATCTTAATGTTGACACTGTTTGAGGAGAACTAATAGAAACACTTCCGGACAGATCAAGAAAGAGGAAAAGACAACCAAACAAATGGAAACGTGCAATTGAAAAGAGAGCAAGGTATGTGCATGTTAGGTGCAAGTTAATAGAATGCGTTAGTTGCGTTCGAAAGTTCTGTTTGCTAGTAGAATCAACAAGATAGCCTAATTATAGCAAATTATTTCATGATTTTGAGTTGATTTTTACTGAGGGTCAGATGGCATAGCAGCAAGGCTTTAGTTTTATACACACAAATCCCCAAATGTCTAAATGTTAAATACTCACATTCAAACATACGTATTGATGTCAAACAGCCTAATTGTTGTCTTATAATAATAATATTGTGTATAATTCTGTTCCAGACATCGTCCGAAGGGGTTTCCAAAATTGCCAACGTATATACACACTGGAAAGAGCAGCTTCCAATGCAATAAAATTACTAAACAAGACATGAGGAAAAATCATCAGCGATATTATAGCAACAGCGATCTTCATTCCAAGAAAAACTATATCCCTCAACATGTGAAAATATCCTCTGCCAAAAGATCTCGTGTTTCACGAGATCGTCGTAAATCAAGAAGAAAGGCAAGCACAAAGTACTATGTGTTTATATTTCGAAACGGCCGCATTGAAGACATCAAAGTGTGTCGTGCTGCTTTCTTAGGTATTATGAGTGAAAGTAGGGATCGTGTTCAGAGACTTTGTAAGAAGTATCTTGAACTAGGCGTTACACAACCGGAAACACGTTGTGATGTTCGCCAGGTAGAGAAGTTTCAAGGTAAACGTGAAGCTGTAAAATGTTTCATAAAGACATTTTCGCCAATCCAAAGTCATTACTGCCGAGGCAAGAACTCAGTGCGCCAGTATCTAAGCAGTGACTGTCAAAAATATGTGGGAACTATACTGTAATGAACACCCTAGTGAACCCTAGGTTAATTATGATTATTTACGTACTCTTTTCAATGACAGCTTTAACATCGGATTTGGTAGTCCATATACTGACAAATGTTCGACTTATTCTTGCCTGGAGAACACAATCGCTGCGTCACAGAATGACGAAGAAAAGATTGATTTGCAGTTGCAGCTGCAAATTCACAAGAAGCGTGCGGACACGTTCTACGACGTTCTGCGTCAAGAAAAAGAAGGTGTTATAGCGCTTAGCTATGACTGTCAAAAAATTAGCCTTTGCCAAAACTACCGGATCAAGCCGCATATTATGCACGGCAGATGTATTTGTACAACTTTACTATACATGAAGGTGTATCAACTTCCAAGCAGGACAAGAATAACACATTTAGTTATGTTTGGACCGAAAATAAGTTTCGGAAAAGCTCCAATGAGATAACTTCAGCCTTGCATCATCGTCTTGTTGATACAGACATGGTTGACACCATCACAGTCAGATTGTTTTCAGATGGCTGTGGTGGCCAAAATAAGAACTGTGCTGTCATTGGTATGCTGTCTCACTAGCTTATCTTAGAAGCCTGTGGAAATGTCAAGTCGGTGGAAATTTATTTTCCAATTGTTGGACACTCGTTTATACCTCCGGATCGCGTTTTCGGGAACCTAGAAAGACAGATCAACTCCAAGTGTGTTATAGCAAACCCTGATGGTTACTTGGATATTATTCATAAGTTTGCAACAGTGGTCATTGTTGGGATCGATAGTTCTGTGAGCGATTGGAAGAAGTATTCAGATAAAATTCTGAAACAACCTGGAAGATGGCATTTCCAATTTTAGAAAGCAAAAAGGATCATATTGACACGTGGTAAGTCAGGGGAAACGGTCTTGGTGAGGGGTGAACCTTTTTACAAAGTTTCTGTTCGAGAGGAAAACTCAATTTGCAAAAAAAGGAAAATATTTCAGTCGTACCCACATACCATTGGTCACTCGAGGAGTGCAGCTGAAACCAGCCAAAGTGTGTGATGTTAAAAGGCTTCTTAGCCTTCACTATGGACAGGAATGGATGTCCCAGCACTCAGATCATTGAAGATGAAGCAGTTCAGAGAGATGCTGTTGAGAATCGGATGGAAGGAGGAGACATCAACTTTCATGAAGATGGAGATATGGATTTTGAGTAGATGGAAGATACTATAGATGAATAAATACCTGTGGAGTATTAAACATAATTGTTTTTGAGACAGTATGTTGTGTAAAAGATTTTTGCAAGGCCTATATTGAAATACTGTAATATTGTACCGGTATGACACTGCTAAAATGTGACTTCTTGTATCTTTTACCTGCGAAGTACAATTTTGGATTCAATGTCTTGCTGTACATTGTTAAATGTTGGAATAATTAACTCTGTGTAATCGATAATAACTATAATTTTGGAATGTTATAAAACTTCATAGCACTTGTTTTGTAAATAACTACATTTTATAAGCCTATATTCATATAAATATTAAGTTTAAATAGTTTTTCTATCATTATTTGACTATACAAACTCATTAAAATACCTAACTTTTGTAGATATGGCTGGTTTTGCATATTGATCACAAAATAAGATGGCGACTCTTCTAGTTGCAAAACCCGTTCAATCTTGAATCGAGCGTCAAAACCAGTTTTGTGGAAAATAGTTTTGAAATTATAATTAACTGGGCAATCCCTAAAACAACATATTTTAGGATTATAGCATTACCAATATATTATATTTTTAGAAAGCAACGCAATTATTTTACTCACAATAGTTTAGTTATTACAGCTTTTCGTGATTACCCAAAGAAAATATACAGAGGTGGATACTTTTTATTATTTAAGGCATTAGTTGTTACTCAATTTTGCTCTTATGAAAATTTTTATCTATTTCATTTTTTGAATTAATGCCTCGTATATGTCAAAACTGACATGTCAAGGTTTTAAGAACGACATTAAAAACCAGACTGAAAATATTCACGGTGAATAACAATGTTGTGGGCTACATGTTCTCCTATACGTGAACAAAAAATAAAATATGTTTGTATTGAAATAAAGTTTAAAGATAATACAAAATAATTTTTTATTTTGTGATTTTATATAGACCTTGTAGTCCAAAACATCATTATGCACTGTTTTTTTTTTTTTTTTCAGTTTGGTATGTGAGTTGGTTTTAGTATCGTTCTTAAAACCGTAACAAGCAAATTTTGACTTTGACGAGTCATTATGCAAAACCTATGATAGATAAACGTTCATAAAAGCGAACTTTAGTCTCAAATTATGTCTAAAATAAAAAATACGTATTACAAAATAAAAAATTAAAAATTCAAGATTACGGTGAAAATTTCCGTATATCGTTTGCGTAGCCGGCTGCCAGTCACAGAATGCAAGCTGATCTGTACCTGAAGAAGTAACACCTTATCGCTAAGGAAGGTGGCAGAGTGTACAGAGATGTTCCTGCGCTAACACGTGATGTCACACTTTCAAGGCAACAACGGCCGCTTTCACAGTCATCTCCAGCTAAAACGATTAGCACCTACGTCACATCACGTGCTGCCATATAGCCTACTGCAGCCAGCAACTGCGATTCCGCTTCAACAGTCGTGCAGTAGACTCTGTGATCGGCCTGCAGTGATCCGGCCCCTTGGGTAACTCGGCCTTAACTTACGGGCTTCAAATGCGGTGTATTGTGCGGGCAAATACGTTTCTGTACGAAGCTATATGCCAATGTACGAAAAGGAAACACACTTCGGACAAAGATAAAATTTCATTCACTAGAAAATCTTATTGTATTTTCATTTTTTTAGCTATAACATGTATTCAAATTGTGTCTTCAAAATTTTCTCTTCGACAACGCATACAATATATTCTTGGTAAACGGCTTTACATAAATAGTAATGAAAGATTCTATTATTATTTACGTCAAACATTTCAACAAGAATGTATCTAATGCTTCGCAGAAGAGAAAATGTTGACAATACAATTTGAATAAATATTATGACTCAAAAACTGAAAATACAATAAAATGGTCTAACACGCTTCCTCTTAAGGTCATGCTAGATAATTTTTTTACATCAATGCAAAAAAGACTCAAAACTTTTATAACCAAACCGGTGATACTTCGGGTACAAATTTCTGAAAAATACCAGAAATTAAAGTACACTTTATGATATATTTGTGACAAAATAACGTACGTATTCTTCGCTATGAAAATTATTTCCTGTAAGAAATATATATTTTCAAAATCACTTTAAAACTGTCGGATGTAGCCTTAAGACACCGTGCTCATAAAAAAAAATGTTTGAAAGTCCTCCAACATAGTAATAAACTGCATTTTAATACTGCCAAACTTCAAAATGTACTAACCGGATGTATTCGAAACTCGGAATTGTGCACTGAACTTTGGTACAAACTTTCCACTAATAAAATTATATGGTCGCCACTTGAAGTCCCATTGTAAAAATGGATCGGCGGGAATCTTACACGCTAGTACAGTGCTTGGCTCGTTGTGGCGATGCGGTGTTAGAAGCGCGCTTAAAGGTCGCCCTTATAGCTCTGTCATTTCTGAGCCTCTAACGCATAGGTAGCCTGTATCCAGAATATGTTTTCCTGCAGATTAATCCAGGTTTGTCCATTAGGCCGGATTACATCCAGTTTATTGTATTTATTCTTCACAAACAATGAGCTACATTTAAAATTGAAGACTTAACATTCATAAGGGGCTAAGTGCCAAAAAGTAAGTTTCTAGATAATGACGAAAACAGTATATTGCGACAAACAAATGAACAAGGAATTATCCAAATGCGTTCACATATTTATTACAATAGGGAAGTAGTAAATACGAGCAATCGAACAGTATTCCAATACAAAACACTTATGAACATAAATATATATTTTTTAATTAACTAAAATGCTTTGATGTTACTCCAACTACCTACTTGTGCTGATGTACGGCGCGCATGAATATCACTAGGAGAAAGCACTTAAGGTATGTCTTCGACCTAATGTTTTGGCGCCTTTCTATGCATCTAACTCATTTTTGTTGAAAATGGTACTTAGCCCCTTTTGAATGTTAAGTCCTCAATTAAGTCAACGTTGGAGACATTTGTTGTATTTTGTTCGCAAAAAACAGGCAACTTTCTTCGAAAATTGCGCGTGGCCTATCTATAGTTCATGTCATTTATTGAACTGCAGCAGTTCCCTTCAATATTGTAGCTTGATCGTTATGGACTCACTTCTGGCACTTGAGTTGTACTGCATACTGTATGAAATAAGGTTCTTTTTTCGAAACCACTACACGTGTCTCCATTACACAGACTTACGAAGATAAGAGTGACAGATAATAATCTAAACACATCACGGAATCTTTTCCCACTCAGCCATTTCTTTAAAAATGTTGGTAGGAATTTACAAACTGAAATGTTAGTGTTAATCTTGGTGGAAGTATTTTACGCGTTCGAGTCCAAGAGTGCGGAGAGCTAAGGATGACATAGCGGGTGAATCACACAGCACTCTAGCGGCCTTCAAGTCACTGAACTGGCGAGCAATATTCTCGCCGGCAACTCTCCTCTATGAGACATTCAGTGAGTGATGACCCTGCCATTTTATGGCGTACAGCAATATTTCTGATAAAGGCAAGTTGTATCCGTCATATATATATATATATATATATATATATATATATATATATATATATCATCTGAAAATGATATACACGTGTGTAATGATATTCCTAAGCAGACCTGGCCGGGGGGAGGGGGGTGTGCAGTGCCTAGAGTATTCGCCTCCCACCAAGGCAATCCGGGGGCTCGACTCACGGCGGGGCCACTTACGTACGAAGCTCACCACAACGCTCGGCAGGCGGCCAACTTAAGGGGGGAGGTCACCGAAAATTTTAATTCTTTAAAATTTGTTATATTTGTACGAGATACGGTTTGTTTTGTAGACATATGTCGTGAATATTTTTTACTGAAATAAAAATATTTTGGGTTTTTAAGTTTGTAGTATGGCATGCCAAAGTCCAAATGTGCATGAACCGTTTTTAAGCTAAAAAGTAAAACCGACTTAAAGAAACAAAATAATTAACACTGGAGAACAGTATAATGGGCTACGTCAACACATGTATAAAACCAGAATGGATATTTTTTTTTGTATTTTTAAGAAATTTACTCAATTGACAGTAAAAAATGTCAATTTTCTGAAAGTTTGATAAATACTGACCAATTTTAATGCAGTTTTATACATGTCTTGGCGTAGGCCATGATCCTGTTCTTCAGTGTAAATTATTTCGTCTCGGTATGACCGTTGGTTTCCCTTCCTAGCATAAAACCATTTCGTGCAAATTTAGACTTTGCCATGACATTAGACAAAAAAAATGTAAAAGGTAGAAAAAAATTAATTCCAGCAAGTAATAGTCGCAATGTATATCTACAAAACAAACTATTGTTCGTTTACAAATATATAAATTAAACCAATTATATGTTTCGGTAAACTCCCCTTCCCACCTCCTTAAGACTTGTATCGAATCTCGTTATAGACGAAATGCCAGTAAAAATGTATTACGGTAAGATTTAAGTCCCACAGTAACATGCAACACACAGTAACATGTAGAACATCACAATACAGTCTGCACGTTAGTTCAGAGCATTGCGCGTATAGCGGCAAGGTGGGATTCGATATACGCACACTCTGCTAAGAATTCAGCCGGATTCACAACCACACTTAACGTACATAATAACACACGCACGTACCTTAAGTATTACAGATTGGATTCACAATAACATTTAACCTTAACATGTGCGGAAATTGCTTATGTCATAACAAAATGTCGGTAGTAAATGATCGTAATTAATTTTTATTTTCCGAAGCGCATTTAATAATTTATGACCACGACATAAATTATTTCTCAATATAAATTAATATTTATTCGAGTCTTACGTTTGTGTATGCTACATTCACAACCACCGCACCGCACCTACTTTCAAACGTACGTACGCACGTACGCTAAGTGGTGGTTGTGAATCCAGCTTTCCGTTAAAAGAGGTCTATCAGAGTTACTTTCGTACATTGCATAACTATTATCATGTTGTATCCACCTGTTTACTTTCTCTGTGTTGTCGAACTTTGAGCTCGTTAACGCTGAGAGAAATAAGTATTATTTTACTGCGGATCGTCACAGAAATGTACTTGCTACTGCAGTCGTCAAGCAGTACTTGCTATAGAAAATATTCGAAGCTGTGTCGTACGAGAATCCTCGAAGAGAGGAACGACACCAGTTGGACGTATTGCTCATGAGACACGTGGTGAGTGAGGAAGAGTCACCCTTAGTGTCCGCGCAATACAATAGCCTCAGATTGTGCACGTGGTGTCAGACTACACATCTCGACAGCAGTGACGCTTATTTTGTTACAGAAAATTGCAGCCATGACGTCTAATTATTCTCCCTTTAAATTCCTAGATACAACAATTCTTTCAACTTAAATGTTGCCATAATGACGCATTAGTTTATCATTATGTACGAAATGTCGACGTCAGTTAGTGGCTTGTATATGTAGGAAGGGAACTGTCCTCGTCAGGAGTCTACAGGTGCTATCAGCAGCAAGGTAACTTGCAAGCGCGCTATCAGTTCGGCGGTAGATAAGCGGCAATCATAAACAGATTACCGACGAGTGGCACTCAGCATCTCAAGGTCGGTAGCAGCCGCACACATCCTGGCAGTGTTCTGCCGATGTGAAATAGTATGTGTATGCACAGTCCGTTACAATGGTACACCTACAATTTCGGGGACACATTACTCAAGACTTACTGGAAGAAAACGCGTAAAATGAAATGGGTCCGGTAACGGCCCGTTTCGTTACTACATTTTTATTTTCGTAGCGACTTGGGAGCGTGGATCGTGTTTATGTAGAACGCTCATGGCGAATGGGGATTCTCCTGTCTGGATAGTGAGGTTCTGGATAAATGGAGCTTGGATGGTGTTGTGTGTCACACACATTCTTTTATGCGCGAAACCATTTAAATTATTCCTTTGCGATTATCTACGAGCAACTGGGAGGCGAGTGCTGTAACCACAGCGACAACTGCGGCCCCTTCTGGATAAATCGTATAGTACAAAGCTGTGTCGCGCGGCTGTAACCTATTGATAACACATTAGCAACTACGTAGACATATTTTAATTCTACGTTCTTAGCACCCATATCGAGCATGGTGGCGCAACAGTAAAACTTTGGACTCGAATTCGAGAGGACCCGGGTTCGATCCCCGGCTCCGACCATCCTGGTTTAGGTTTTCCATGGTTTCTCGAAATCGCTCCAGGCGATTGCTGGGATGATTCCTTAACAAAGGGCATTACCGACTTCCCTCCCAAATCTTGTCATTGTACCACATTTTGGTTGGCCGCAGTGGTCGCCTCCCACCAAGACGATCCCGGGTCGGTCCCCGGATTTTCGCATGTGGGAAATCGTGTCGGACGATGCCGCTGGTCGGCGGGTTTTCTCGGGGATATCCCATTTCCCCCGCCCGGAGCTGCTCTATACTCCCATGTCATCCCTCACCAGCACTAAAGACCTCGATGTTAAGCGTTGCAAAACCTCACACCAAGTTGTATGTAACCGTCTCTAATGACCTCGCTGTCGACGGGACGTTAATGTCCGAATGATAAACATACGATGAGTTTAGCTTCCTGCTCGATGTTTCAGAGACTGCATCTACTACATTGTTCGTTACGTTACCTGTTGACACGTTTGGTATCGGACTTCTGTCCGACCGCAACTACTATGGAGCTCCACACAAACACGACCCAGCTACTCTAACCATTCTTTATTTAGGCGTGGAATATGATTTCTTAATTTTGTAATACAAGCACTCGTAAGATTCAGTTCGGAAATTTGCGAAAGCCATTTGTTTAGCACTTAGAATAAAATATTATAACGAAAATATTTATTGAAATATAATTATAAATTTAAAATAGAAATGCATATTTTGTTTGTCAATGTCTCCTTAGTGACTGTCGAATGTACGGGCCAAATTCAGTGCCTGATTTCTACCACTATTGCATTTGTGAAAGTATTATTGCACTAATCAATAAAGATTGTTGTATATTTTTCTTTTTTTCTTTAACGTTAAACTATAATTCTTTTGCAATGATTCTGCACGACAAAATAATTTAATATTCTATTATTATTTATGTCAAGCAGTTTACCAAGAATATATTCAATGCTTTGTCGGAGAAAAAATATTTATAATACAATTTGAGCAAAATTTATGGCTCAAAAACTGAAAATACAATAAAATTGTCTAACACTCCCCCTTAAGGTTCTTATCTAGGTAGGCTGCGTTGGTGTATGTGAGGCATAAAACCGATGGAGCGTTAAGAGCGACATCGGTCGGCATATGTAATGCATTATCGCCTCTACACACAAACCCAGCAACTGGCGTGCAGAGCTTTACTATTATTCATTTTCCTATGGGACTTCAAGAGGTGACCGTATTACTTTATTTGCGACACTTATGGTTCAAATTCCAGCGACTGTTTCTATTATTGTGTTTTCGAATCCGGCTGGAATTTTCTTAGCTAAGGCAGTTTAAAAAAATCTGTTTCTAGCAATTTTGAGGGTCTTGAAAATCGCGTTTCCAATAAGCGATCAAAATTTTCTAACCGATGGAAACATTGTTTGAAATGTGTTTGTTCTCTTTTCATAGACGTACAAACGTAATGCGCGTCGAGAAGTTTCTTCCAAATACGATTACTTGTAACTCTCTGCAATGCAGCAGCGCGTTTCAAGCGCAGGTATATAGGAACCTTAAGGGCGCCGTCGACCTCGAGCTGCTTTGAACGTTTCAGACAAAAAACCGGTAAGGACGACATTGAAGCTTAGCAACGTTCTTGTTGTGCTGCTTTAACTGTGGGACTTCTAATACTGTCACAACTAAAAGTAAATTGAATGCTTGAGATATTCATCCCATCGTATGCAGGATAAAATTCCCTTACATGTAAAATATTGGCGTAGTTAAAAATACTGACGGTTCAACTTTAGTGATATTTCAGTATGATTGTGTACTACACTAAGGCACTTTTATGCAACACGATTATTTCTTGAGTTGTAACATATTGGCGTTAAGTAATACTATTATTTACCCGACACCGTTATATTTTGAGTAGTTAGAGTAATGTATTTTGATTATGCTACGGCATAATGATTTGTGGCCTTTACAGTTGTAACTGTTGTAAATTGATCACTTATGTCTCGTTAGTAGGACTGGAATGTGTGAATTGGTGTGTATGAATTGACTGCCAGTCAGTTACGTGGTTGTTCTCATATAATGGATTAATGCCAACTTAACGAGTTAATTGCGCGCGTTTATCTCCCAAAAGACGTAGAAAAACTGCACTAAAATACAAATGGATTGGAACGTAGGATAAGAGGGGTAGGGCTCACATTTTAAATTAAAACCGCAAAGAGAAATTTCAAGAATAATAATGACGACTTCTGATATGTCCTTGATGCTGAGAAGGGAAAAGTACATTTTTTTTTGTACAAGTCAAGTGTAGACGTTCGATTCGTGGCATGAGAGATGGACACTTTGACATGATAATTTTTTTGAAAAAACATGCAGTTTATGTAAATCAAATCGGTATATCACCCAATTCTGACATTATTTCATTTAAATTTTAAACCATCTAAAGAGAAGATTACCGTAAAAGTATTTGTTGGCTGCAAGTTGGGAAGGGGGAGAGGGTTGTGCCACCTGCAAACCCTTTCTAAATCCTTCCCTGCCAAAGGGGATCCTCGACTCCTTTCATTTGTCGTGATTTCCGAACCACTACAAGAACAATGGAAACATTATTAACCGTCTATCATCACGAACTTAATGAACCAGGCAGTCGACGGACATTGTTTGGATTTCATGAAGGCGGATGATTGATGAGCATGTCCCCCATTTTCAACCCGTCTTCCTCCTCCCAGCCATCCTTAGCAAGAGCTCTGCCGAGTCTGTAAATAAAATCATGTTCTTAACCAAGGAAAAAATTGTGTTAACTGTATGTCACCCAAATACAATTTTTGTTGTACCGTCGTCTGGGATTCCTTGAGACACCTGTGGCAACTTAACACAATTTTTATTCCACATGTCAGTCTACATAGGAAAACTGCAGTGACAAATGAAGTAGATATTGTTGGTGTGTTAACACATAATTGTTTCTATCTTACGGCTGCCTTGCATCAAAAACTGTTCCAAGACACCCAGCAGTTTCAAACTACCCCATGTCACAGTAACTGAAACAGCACGAACAAATTCACTTTTTAATGTTACACTTAAGTTACCAACATTCTATATGTTCACTTTTGGTAGCAGTTAAAATTGGCAGACAAGCCAAGTACCTTACTACTGTCTTCAGACTGCTGCCATTTGTGACTCCGGAGACCATTCTCGTCAAATATTGTTTCAAAAATCGCTTTTGCTGGCTTAAACTGAAACCATCTTAGTAAAAGTAGGAGAGATCCCACTTCAATGGGCGATTTAGTAGTTAATAATGTGTAGTTTTTAATGATTCGTATTTAAGGACGCTGCCTACCACGCTCTTCAAATGTGTTGCAGGGTGTTCGTAAATATGATTTTTTACGAAACCGTTTCACATGTATAATTAAGACAAGTACAGGAATCATTAAGGTAACATGCTTATTAATAACACCGTCTGTAAGTCCTCCAACATAATTATAATGACCTTTTCAGATTGCCCTACTTAAAAAATGTACTAACCAGATGTATGTGAAACTCAGAATCGTGCACTGAATTTTACTGCAGACTTTCCACAAATAAGATATTACGGTCCCATAGTAACAATTGATCGGCGCGCCGCAGTGGACATGCTAGTTCAGCGCTTGTCTCGTTGTGGCGATGCGCATTTGATGCTCCCTTCAAGGTCACCCTAGTATCACCTTCACTTGGAGCTTCTAACGAGCAGGTAGGTGTCCTTCTTTACAAGGTTTGTTACGTGATAAAATATCAAATACATAATCATTTTAGTATACTAAATCGGGGCACATGATCATTTTACAAATCGAAGTGACTACTGTACTAAGGTAATGTTTAATTTAGTAAGACTTCTCCCTCATCGTTACGAAGTGAGGCATAAGTATATGCTATAATTTTTTTTGAAAATTTTATTTTCTATTGTATTAAGTTTAAAACTCTCAAAATCTCCAGTACTGATGATGAAATTATTTTCCTATACAAATTGCACTTAAGTTGTCTAAATGGACCTGCAGTTTGCTCGTAGTTCTTCCTGTTAGAACCCAATTTTTTTTATGTACAGAGCAGGATATAAGATTTAGGCACGGGATGGAAGTTTTTACCGGGGGGATTTCTCCATTCCTTCGTTCCTTCGTTCCAAATGATCCAGTTCCGTTCGTTTAATCTCACACTGGCTTCAAGCTACCTTAACAATGTCGACAGCTCCTCGTATCTATTATGTAGTCTATATAAACGATCCGTAAACTGAAACAACACGTGACCAGGTTATGTTGAACTCAAGGTCTTGTCTAAACGCCTGCAAGCTAAAAAAAATTCCTCTGTGTTTTATAAACTTGTTACATGTTTTACAAAAAGGCGACGACTGAAGCATATGGGTTACATTTATTTATACATCGTACACTAAAGATTTAACCTTTGAAAAAAAAATCACTAGCCGTTACTGCATATAAGTCACCATTAACAACAGTTACATTATTGTTTGTATGGTTGGTAGCGAATAACTGCATGTAGTTCCGTGTATTTTATTATTTGAATACAGCATTAGTGAAACAACATCAATTGCGAACGACCTCTCTGTATTTAATACACCGGTACTTTAAAATAATTATTTAAGTTCTTACTGACATACCTACTGACTGTACAATTCTATTTAATTAGCGGCAGCACAAAGCGACGCTACCGAGTCGATTATCGTTGGCTCACGCCGCTATTGCTTCGCGCCACAGAGGTAGTTTAAAATTTCACCGACAAGATGGTACCAGAGTTAGGTTTTCGCCGCTTGGAAGCGAATTGCGTCATTCAGTTTGTTTGTCCGTTATGTAATGAATATCGGTTTCTGATAAACACACATAAAGTATTAGAAGTGACTGTTCATGAATATCATTGCTAAATTATGTGAAGTCATTAGTAATGTAAGTTGTTTTGTTTTATGATCGCCAGCCTGAGTATCTGGAAATAGAAACAGCATTCTTCCCCCTGTTTCACACATTAAGAAAATACGTTATTTATTGTTTCTCTTTACGTGCGTCGTCGTTCATTACAGTATGCTGAACGGAACTTGAATTCTTGAGTTGCGTGTGTCGCGTGTTTTTTTAGTGGCGGTTTTAATTTAAAAGTTCGAATATACTGTGCATGCATTTACGAGAATCGTAACGGTAATAGCGCCGTTCAAGTAGACCCAGAGAAACCAGTGTTATAATACGTTTACTCGCAGGTATTTATAACTAATATTGGCCGCCTTCCGTTATTCACTGATTTCACTGGCCAGTGTTTTCAGTAATGTCAGTTACAGTTCCGAAATTGCTGACGGCACTGATAGTCACTGATGGTCGGTTGATGACGATACCCTGTGTCACGGTCGTAGAAGAACAGGTCTGGACACTCGCCTAGAAACTTGACCCCCTTGTTGTTTGGCTGTAGTTCACCAAGTTACCGATAATATTGTCGTTTATTGGCGCTGATGTTACGGCGGTCGGACTAAACTCCGCCCACTTCCTTTCCGCTACGATAAACAATTGATCAAAACATATTTTTTATCAATTTATAAAATACTTTCTTCGCTCACAAATTTAAGAAAAGGCTCCAGCAATCTTTATTTACTTTATAAATTTAACAATGGAAAAAAGTGGACGGATTTTGAGTCCGACCGCCCGGAAAACAGCGCCAAAAAGTACAACATTCTCGGTAACTTGACGAACTACAGCCAAACAACAATGGGGTCAAGCAAAATACATTGTTAGATAGGCGAGTGTCCAGACCTGTTCTTCTACGACCGTGCCCTGTGCGAGGCTACATCCGTTTACTGAGATTACCGATTTTACTGGCGCTTCAGAGCATCAGTGATGTCAGTAAACCAATATTTTTGGCGGAAATTCAAAAGTTGAAGTTATCTAATTATAGGACGAGTATTTTTTAATATATAAGGGCCAAAGAGGGTATTTATTAATTTATTTACGTTTATTTAACGTCTGTTTATAGTAACAGAAGCATTCGTCGTGCAGTTTGCAAAGACTAAATAATGTTTAGAGGTTTAATCGTACCTTGTTTATGCATTAAAAAATAATGTATACAGCTTCTCAAACCTTAAATACACACAATGTATAAGCAGCGTCGTGAAAAAACGAAGAAAACAGTATCAGTCGTAAGTCGTGCTAGATGTATCAATATGCTAAAAATATACCAACTTTATTATTAAAGTAAATACAATTTATACAACGAACAAAATAAACATGACAGTTTATCGCAAGAATGAAATCACAGAAATGCCAGAGATGTGGTTGCTAGGCAACGTGCATTGCAGTAATGTTTACTGATTTAATGTTCCGATATTATATATTTACTGACAGTGAAAATATTTTGCTGATTACTGACGCTGTTCCCTTATTGTTCACGGACACTGGCGAACTGTCAGTGATATCAGTGGAATCAGTGAGTAACGGAAGGCGGCCATTACTACTCAGTATAGCATGTATTCAGCCCTCGTGCATTTAATGAGTACATATTGTAGCTCAAATTTATCGGAGCACTGTAACGTAAATGTAAACATTGTACAAGCCTATGTAAATAAAAGCACATGGCCATGTTGATGTTTACATGCAGCGGAAATATATAAACTGGCAGAAAATATAAATTAATCAGGGCTTTTTTTAGTGCTCACTTTATTCCGAATCACCTATACAACATTAGCACTTAAAGTACATTAATAATGTATTCTGTACTGTCGTGTACGTGAGTGACTGAAACGAAACGCCTACGCAACAAAAGGCAAGCAACGGAAGAATTTATCGCTCGCATTGTTGATGCTGTTGCTCGTCCGGAACGAGAGGACTTCCCACTTAAACTAGCTACTATCCAACTTCGGCAGATAAAATGAAAAAAATTCGAAGTCCACAGTTTGGTTTTTGAGCATTTGCTGCGGACGTATCACGTACTAAATTCAAAAAAATCTGTTATCTCTGAAACTACCGGAAGTAAATACCGCGTTTATAAATACGTCAATCTGTATGTTGATGAGCATTATTGATGAGCATTATTGTCTCCTAAAACTCGTCCAGGGGCCGCGGTGGCCGAATGTTCAGACCATTCGCCTCCCACCACGGCGATTCGAGTTCGTTTCCCCCGCCCTTTCGTTCCGGTGCTGCTCCATACTCACCTCATGTCACCTCTCACTAGCGCTAAAAAGGCCTCGATGTTAAGCGCAGACCAAAATGTCTCACTCGCTCCCAAAACATTTCCCTTTCCTCCTGACTCAGGAGTTTTAAATAAGTAATCAGCTTCAACCACATTGTGATGCAGTTTTTGGACACGTGGATAGTAGTGTGTTGTATAGCTCTTTGTAGTTTGGGGGTTTATGAAGCACCAGTCTGAACAAAAGCAGTTATCCAAAATTTGTCTGGCTGTCACAATATTAGCTACTTAAAAAAACCGTTTAGTACTATGGTTTTAGCTAAACGTGCAATAAACTTTTTTTTTGTGAATTGATTTATTAGTTGAAACCGTATAATTTCTTGCCTTGAAAACATTTGCTGTCACGGCAAAAACCACTTTAAACAAAACTGCCCAACAGATTTTTGATATCTGTTTACGTTTAGGCATAAAAATATTACCACTATAGGAACAGTAGATACAAGGGGACATTGCCTTAATCGAGAAGAATTCTCTTAACGTATTGGACGCTGAAAACTTTACTCCGGTTACTGCTTGCTTCGAGCTGGCATTTGCCCTCCCCTACAGCCTCCTTCGTGGCTTATTGTTAGAGCCACGATTTCGTCGCGTAAAGATTTTTGCATCATATTGTTTCAATGTCTCGCGTGCACGTCGGCAGCTCTGCGTCACGGCTATTGGCAGCGCGTCTTTGCTCAGACACGTCCCTCATTTGACTGCACCAATAACAATGAGGATATTGTGACGCAATACGTCTGTGATTTGTCAGTAGAACCTCAAGACAAGTCACAGTTAAAACGTCCAATCGCTGGCCATGAAACAGAGTTGCGGATGTCAACATAAGGCTTTGAAACCAAATGGTGCAAAAGTCTTTCCGCCATAAAATCGTGGCTCTACTTATGTTAACCGATTTTTCTACTCCGGCCGCTTAACTGTCTGCAGAGCTGCTGTCGTCATTCAACAATCATGCAACAATTTTCAGTTTCATCTGCATGTGATAAGCATTTCAGGGAGGTCAGTACCCACCATTTTGTAACAATGGAACTCCAGCGTTTGTTTTGGCCTATAAATATTCTCGACAGAGGGAATAACAGTTTCTTACATTGTATACAGTTGGCATTACTCGACTAGTGGTTGTACTATACTTGTGGCCATCCGTAAAAAAAGTTTTCTTCCTCCGTAAGGTTACTAGTTTAAAGCTAAGAAAGATTGTGAAGGTGTGATGATAATTTGGTAACGCTTAAAGAAGGTAATATCTGTGCCATGTCAGACGGGAAATTTTAATACATCTCATTGTATGGAACTTACAACAAAAATGGAATAAATCGAAGATGGCAGGTACTGATCCCCTTTAAAGTGGCCACCTGAGTGCGCGTATTTTGAACATTCGAGCCTAGAAATGCGAAGGCCTCCACCTAGCCCACAGACTTCTCGGATACCTAGCCTCTGTAGATAACACTGCTGCTCATTCTTCTCGCCGACAACTCGACACTCAGGCACTCAATGGTGAACATATTTTATGACGTAATATTAAAGCCAAAGGTGTACACGCCTGTCGCCTATACGTTTTAAAAGATTTGCGACAAAATTGTATTTTTAAAATGACTACGAAAACGCCTATTTACGCAATTTTCGGCCGTTAGAAAATATACGTTAATGAGTATGTATGAAGCTTAAATGAGTATACACGCGTGCAGTGTAATCTGAATTCTATTATTCCTAAGCAGACAACACTCGTGCGCGTTGAGCGGTTTTAGAATAACATTGTAATGGCCGAAGTTCCGCACACCGCTCTGCGGCTTGGGAAGGCGGCCACCTTAAGGATATTTTTGTGTCGGATCGTAGTTTCCGTCTGATGTGTTTCTATTGTTTATTACGTTTAAGCAAATTCAGTCAAATAGGACATTTCCCTCGTCATTACTAAGCATCGAAGGGGAACAGAGCATTCCTTAAATTGTATTGCTATGTCATAAAATGAGGTCCGCTGAAAGTCTCACAGAGGCGCTCCGACAACTGGAAGGCTGTACACTAGTTCAGTGCATTGCGTGTAGAGGCTATTGCTGTATGCGACGCGAGTGTATGAATCGCCTTTACCACTCCGGCGCCAAGGCCTCGAATATGTGTATCTAGCCAGGCGGTGCTCTGTAGTAATCATAGTTATAAAAGGCGAAAAATCTAGATTCCTGCCAAACTATAGGAAATAAATGAAGGCTGAAAGAAAGGCAGAGGAACAGGGCAGCAAGCAATTGAGAAAAGTCGTAAACAATGTCACTGAGAATACTGAAAACTTTGAAAATTGGGCTAGGTAACGAATATGTTACATAAATGTGAAGTATTACAGAAAAATTAATGTGAGTATTTAAGTTAAAATTGGTGACACTTTTTACTTCCAAAAGTTGGTATAAGGAGTGCTGAGTTAGTGTGCTGAATGATAAGAATAATTGTGGATGTTCCAACGAGCGTGCATAACTTGTGAGGTCTCGGATGGTGGTTTTCCAGATGGGAGTCTGGTGCGGATTACAACGTGGCTAACCGGTTACAGTTCTACAGACCTTTAACTAAGATTTTCTTGCTGGCCCTGAACTTCACCTGAACACATATATTTGTTCAAGTTTGATAATAAATTTTATTGTACACCTGGGCTGCGTTTCACATAATACAGTACGAATAAAATAGTGTATCTCTCTCTACCTCTCTCTCTCTCTCTCTCTCTCTCTCGTTGTCACGTGGTTGTGTGTAGTCTAACCAGTGTAAGGCGAAAACGTTTCAACAGTCAACCGTTAATAAATAAATACTATTGCGTCCTCACATGCTAATTTTTGAGAGCGAAGGAACATATGCACTGTATTAATTATATTGGAATTTTTAATTCGTAAATGGCGAACATATAAAAACAAGTGGGAAGTATATTGAAACATTAGAAAATACATTTTGTTACAGAAGTGTGGATGTTGCGAGTTTTCTGATGAGTTAAAACTTCACACACGCACACACACAC
Organism: Medauroidea extradentata; assembly: GCA_003012365.1. NCBI lineage: Eukaryota > Metazoa > Arthropoda > Insecta > Phasmatodea > Phasmatidae > Medauroidea > Medauroidea extradentata. The sequence goes on along the minus strand of PNEQ01130703.1, from coordinate 10,098 downwards.
ACACACCTACATATATATATATATATATATATATATATATATATATATATATATATATATATATATATATATATATATATATATATACTAGCAGTCCCCCGCGGCTTTGCTCGCGAGTATTATTCGTAACTGATAATATTTACTTTAATTTAAAAACCTCTTTGCACACCAGATTGGTACTTCAGTCATCAAGTGTTAGAATGTCCATGCGCCTAGTTGAACTAATTCTGCAGCAGGATAAGTAGCTATAGCTGTCCACGCGAAAAGCAGTCTTAAACTTGTCCCTGCCACTAACAGCGACTTCACCTGGGCCTTATTTATAGCCCTGCCTATTTGACGTTGTGGGGTAGTTACAGACACCTAAGGTAAGAGGTTAATCGAATGAGAAACATCTGTTTACCCTGTGCACAACCATTGGTGACGGTTCCCTCAATTATATTTTTTCAAAATATTCACTTTAACTTTATTGACATTACAAAGTTTCAGTGGGTAAAGGTTTCGCGGAAACGTATTTGCTGCCCCAAACATGAGATTAGTGAGATGATATATCGTCGGTTTACTGCCAAAAGTGACAGTCAAAATGAGATAAAATTATAAAAATGCTAGGAATATGTATATGTTGTTCACGAACAATTGCCCAAGTTTAAACTCTATTCGTCGTTTCGTACTGTTGTGTCACAGTATAGTAACATACCAAAATTTTGTTAATATATACAATTTAATACTGTTTTTAAACGAAATAGCATTTATGAATTAATCACTTTTGGCACTATACCGACGATATGTCAGCTGATATTGTAGAGGAACCTAAGTGGAAAGCGAACTGCAATTTTACCCCTTTTAAAGAAGACATGTAAATTGCACTAATTCGATCTGCCTTGTAGTTTTTGTGTGTCAGAATTGAACGTTCGCACGCAGCTTTTAACGGAATTCGAGCCCAGAACCTCCCGGAATTTAGGCCTGAGTAACAAACAACTGCTTCACGTAACGTCGAAATAATTCATGAAAATAGAATTTATTTAAAAAAAATATATATATATAAAATATCTGTGTCCTGGGCTCATAGAGGTTGTACAACACCACGTCTCGATAGGTTACTGTAGAGTGAAACTCCTAGGTTGTTCCTCGCTGCTCGTTCCTGCTTTTCGGATCGTATGCCTTGATTATTGACCAACTAAGTTTTAGTCTAAATAATCACGTTTCTTATAAAGAAAAAAAAATACATACATATTTTTTAAAATATTTACGTAAGCATCACCCTGACGCGAACAACGCCTTAATATCGCTACTGGTTAGATAAATATCGTGGGTTGATGGAAAACAAATTTCGTGCTTTTTCACTCTTTTGGGTGTCGAATTTCGAAATATTTTAAATTTACATCTTAGACATTTGTATAAGTATCCAACTGAAGTGTAAATCACATCGCTAGCCCGTTCATTCGAATCAAAATCGATCATTCACTAAAAATACACATATCACCCTTGTACAGTATTGAGAAATCGATTTTCGAAAAAACTGAAAACCGTTTTGCGATAGTTTCTGTAATCATCATCCTGAAGCAAAAATTAATTGTATATCTCGACGGGTTCGATAGATATCGAGAATTTATCTAAAACAAGTTCAAGGTCTTTTCACCACTTAAGAGAGTAAATTTCGAAAAACCCTTGAATCACGTTTTAGAATACTTTATTGGTATCTCGTGGACGTAAAAACACAACATTAGCCCGCTGGGTTCAAGATATATCGACGATTAATTGAAAACGCTTTTCACCACTTTTCACCCCTTTTCACGTCCTTAGGTGGTGAATTTCGAAAATTCCTGAAATCACTTTTTAGGTATTTGAGTAAGCATCAATCCTAAACAAAAATTACGTCGCTATATAAAAACTATGGGATCGATATATATCGAATGTGAGTCGAAAACTCATATTACCCCATTTTTAACCAGTTTAGGGCTGAATTCGGAAAATATATTTTTAATGGTACTTGGGATATTTACAAAAGCACCAATTTAAAGCAAAGAGCACTTCGATATCTCGACCGATTCGATAGATATGGAAGGATAATCGAAAACACATTTCACGTATTTTCACCCCTTTAAATAAAGAATTTCGAAACGATTTTGAGTCCTGTCATAGACATTTGTAAAAGTAACCAATTAAAATGATCTTTGAAAGAACTGTGCAATGGGAGTGCATGACTGGATTCACAATGGAGTATGTCCAAGTAAATAAATCCAGTAACCAATTAAAGTTAAAATCACGACGGTAGCCAATTGTGTTTCACAGATAAAGACGATTCATTAAAAACACATTTTGCCCCTTTTTACTGCCTGGGGGTCGAATTTCAAAAAAACCTAAAACTCCTTTTTGGGTATTCACGTAAGCAATATTTTGAAGTGAATATCAACTCTCTATCACGAAGGGTTCGATAGATATCGATAGTTGATTGGAAACACATTTAAGGTCTTTTCAGCCCCTTAAAAGTTGAACTCCGAAAAATCCTTAAATTGGCTAATATGCATTTTTATGAGTGTCATATTAAAGTAAAAATCATCATGATTGGCCATCGGGTTCGAGCTCTATCCACGTTTCTTCGGAAACACATTTCACCCTTTTTCACTCCCTTAGAGGTCGAATTTCGAAAAATCCCTTCTTAGTGCTCGCTTACGACCTGAAGGGAACCCCCACAAAAAATTTCACGATTCTAGGTCCAGTGGTTTGAGCTGCAGTTTGATATGTCAGTCTGTCAGTCAGTCAGTCAGTCAGTCAGTCAGTCAATCAGTCAGCTTTCATTTATATATATATATATATATATATATATATATATATATATATATATACACATACATACACACACACACACACTACAGACGCTGCTGCTGCTACTTATGGTGCTGCTGTGTGTTGCCATATGCCAGTTACTGTTTAAAAACATTATTGAATGTTAAGGGCGAAGATTTGTTCGAAAAAGAAAAAGATCAATAAATACCAAACTCCCGTTTATTTCATCAGCAAACTTCTATCATTATCACTCACGGTACTGTGATAATGACTATTCAAAATGAGTGGGTAAAATGTTGCTCATTTTTAAATACAGAAACTTATCTTCAAGAGATTTTCAAGAAGTGTTTTTAAGTAAGAAAGATCAGTAGAAAAGATTTGCATGGTTTCACACTCCAAACACATTTTTTTTTTTACTGAAAAACTAATGTTGTTGCTACTTAGTCAAACAGAAAAAAAAAGTCGCTTCATATACATATTTTATGTCATAAAAATTGTTCAGTAGCAGTCTTTGCTGTAAAATTAATTGTACGTATAAGACAAGCTGTATGGTTGAAAAATATATTAATTTTCTATATCAAAGGCAACTTCAAAAATGGGTAACACTAAATAAATTATTTTAAGATGTAGATGGTTGTAATTCATGCTTTATTTCCACAAGCCAAACTGCTTAACGAAGGTTTTCTGTTCCACAAATAAAAGTTTTTACAGTGTGAAAATTGGAGACACGCGTATCGCACATGTGCCTATAATAGGTTATTCAAGAATCTTCTGAAGTTCTTATGAGAATGCATTATACCTAACAAACCCGCGCATAACCGCACCTGGATCGAAATGACCTTTCACTCAATATGTATCAAAATATTTTACTCTTAATTCTAATAGTTAACGGCCCTTGAAGTTGATGTGATCTGACAGTGGTTTTATTTCATCGTGTCATGACAAACAGTTTCCCACTGGAAGTTACATTAGTGGCACAGCAAGTGGTGGAATCAGCTGTCTGCCCCTTCAATTGTTCCGATATTCACGTGACATGTAATACTGTAGTTCTCTTGGTAGTAGCTTTTGTGCATCCCAAGGTCTGTCACCGCTTGCTAGTTTGCGGAGGGATTTAAATGCACTGCGACAACATTCAGTTGTTTCCCTCGCCCACTATGAAACACAAACTATGGTAATATTACCGGCAAATTGAATTTGTTTTCTTGCATCTATTGTTCTAAGGAAATACAAATTTCAGTCTCGGTAATTTAGTATTTATAATTATGTACATCTTAATATGTAAGGTGGCTCTCTAAATAAGTTACGTGTGTGTGAGAGAGACAGAGGGATTCTACTGACAGAACTAAGGCTGCCGCTGACCGGAGTATGAAATGTAGTCTCACATCCACACGCAAGCAACTCAAATGACGCGCAGTGTTCTACTATTATTATTTTATTATATGACTTTAAGACAAAGATCCTCTTTTTCTACTGTTTTTGCATTAGTAATTTTTTCAGTTTAAACAAGAGCAGATATCACAGATCTATTTGACGGTTTTGTTGAAAATGTTATTTGCCATAGTAGCTATTTTTTCAAGTCATGTCATTAAACGGTTTCAACTAAAAAGTCAGTTAACAGTAATATCGTGGGTTGCAAAAGTAACTAAAACCATAGTATTTACTCGCTTGAAAAAAATATCCAACATGGAGAAAACAGCATAAACAGGAAAACATGGCCTTAAGTGGTGACCGTATCACTTGATTTGTGGGAAGTATAGTAAAAGTTAAAAGCATATTTTTATTGTCGTGTGTTTTGAGTTCGGTAGGTTCAGCAGTCTGGCAAAGCCATATCTAGCCAATGTGAGTAGTCCGAATATCATGTTTCTAATCAGAGTGCCGAATTGTTAAACTTATAGCGACATACTTTAAAGCTTGCGTTCTTTCCGTGGTTATAAAAACGTTATGCACTTTAAGTAAATTCATTTGAAAAGGAATGATTGCGCAACTCGCTGTAACACACTTCAGGCGCAGGTAAGAAGGCCCATTAAACCATATTTTCATTCACGTAAATAGAGAAGATGGCTAGAGATGATGGTATATCGTGAAAGTGTTTTGTGCCAACATACCATTGAAAACGCCGTAGTTAATTACAACACATATAATTGGGTGATGTAGTCAGACACAACGTAGCTATCTGCATACCAATAACAGGCATCAAATATTACAATAGTGGGATTCTTATTGGCTTAGTCAAATAGGGCAATAACTTCACGTACAAACGAAGGGCAGTAATCTTCTGGTCAGCTGAACATGTGTTGAAATCCAGCAAACAGTCAAGTTTTCCCGCGATATATCATCATCTCTAAAGATGGTATATCGTGAAAAATATTTGGGTCAACATACCCTTGCAACGTTTCAGTATCGTATACAACATGTATCATTGGGTGACATATCTCTGAGATTAACTTAGCTGTCTACCACGGCCGTAGAAGAACAGGTCTGGACACTCGCCTGGAAACTTGACCCCCTTGTTGTTTGGCTGTAGTTCACCAAGTTACCGAGAATATTATGTTTTATTGACGCTGCAGTTAGGGCGGTCGGACTCAAACTCCGCCCACTTCCTTCCCACTAAGATAAAAAATTTATCACAACGTATTTTTATTCAATTTATCAAATACTTCCTTCGCTCACAAATCTAAGAAAAGGCTCCAGCAATCTTTATTTACTGTATAAATTCAACAATGGAAAAAAGTGGACGAAGTTTGAGTCCGACCGCCCGGATTACAGCGCCAAAAAGTACGACAGTCTCGGTAACTTGACAAACTACAGCCACCAACAATGGGGTCAAGCAATATACAGTGGTAGATAGGCGAGTGTCCAGACCTGTTCTACCACCGTGCTGTTTACTGAGGCATCAAATATTAAAATAGCGGGATTGTTATTATTTAAATAAAGTAGGGTAACAGCTCCACGTACAAGCGAAAGCCAGTGCCTAAAGTAATTTTTTGATAAGCTCAACCTACGTTGAATCTGTCAAGTATTCCCGCAATAAATATTCATCTCTAACCATAATGTAAATGCAGCGTATTCTTGAAATTGACTAGTGGTAGTTTTTATAGAAAGTAGCTCTGCGCTTTGAATCAAGTGGTCTTGACTGTGTACACTGTAAAAACTTCTTCGAATGTTTAGGAAGTTGTTATCCCAGACGCAGTATGGGACAGTTACCATACTTCCGTCTTGTAAATATGCAAACGTTTACAAATGTTACAATACAAGTCTTGTAACTTTAGTATGCATTTCAATGTTTTATAATTACGTTTAGGAGTGTTACCATGGATGTCTGGGAAACTATTCTATCATACCTACTTTCTTAGCGCTCCTATACGCACGTCTGGTAAATTTACAAACTATTTTTTAGAGTGTACTTACTGTACAAGTTAACGAAAAAAGGGCACGTGTGTCTACATGTGGTGTAATTATGTGGTGAATCAGACAGCGCACTAGTCTGCCATGAACTAATAGCGTACGACATTGTTACACATTGCATTCATATTGTTACCGCTGTGTAAGATAAACAAACTATTCCAAATACTACCCACGTGCGTTCTTGACGCGGCATCGAAACATACTATACGAACAAATAAATTTAATTGCAACACTACTTTATGTTAACTTTATTATTCGAGGTGCTTATTCTTAGAATAAGAAGCGGAGAAAAATATACAACTAGGCTGAAAATAAAAGCTAACCAGAGGATGTACTGTAGCTTATTTATTGCAGTGAAGAAAAACGTTAACATTGTGTAGTTATTAATATCCAGTATGTAAACAAACTACTTAAGCGAAGCTGTTGGCTTTCAAGCTTCGCCGCGTCGAAAAACAATCCATATTTTGTTCTGGATAAAGAGAATACTTTTGAAACTTGTTTTTTTCCTTTCAATAATTAGAATTTTTCCTGTCTATATATATACACACGAAACAACTTTATTGTACCATACTTAAAAGTTAACGTCTGGGGTCACATTATTTCCTAGAAAGTATGATATTCAGAAGTGTGTGAGGGAAATCAACATCTAGGTCTTTAGCGCTGGTGAGGGGTGACACGATGTGAGTATGAAACAGCACCGTAATAAGGGGTAGAGGAAAAGTAGAGATCCCGAGAAAACCCGCAGACCAGCGACATCGTCCGGCACGATTTTCACATGTGAAAATTCGGGGACCGACTCCGCCGGTAATGGAGCCTGGATCGCCTTGGTGGGAGGCTAGTGCTCTAGCCACTACGCCAGCCGCGGCGCCGTATTCAGAAGCGCTCTGACTTGATCACGAACCACACGCGTGTCCGGTACTGCGGTGTAGAGTAGTTGATCTGTGTAGAATGGTACAGGGAACCAGCATATTGTGGGAGGTCGACGGCTCTGCCCACGAGATGCGTGGTGATGACCCGGGCGATCAGACGGAGACGCGACGACCCACATAGCGACCAGGCGCCGGGCGTAGGGATCGAACCTTTCCCCCGTCCGTCCCCACCTCTCATACCCTCCTCTATCACCACTACCCCAGCACAACAAACACTACCCCCACAAGAGCAGTCGTTAGCCAGACGTCTGTGAAGTCAGCGTTTGCGCACAGCCTTCGTAAGGTCCCATCCAGAATGAGCAGTCGGCAGTTCGCAGTCGGCAGTCAGAAAATGAAAACTTACAATCATAGAGTGCAGTTTTGAATAAGAGTATATTTCGGATATAATTTTCTTTAGAAATATTGTCATGATTTTTACGATAAGTAAATCGTCAACTATGTGTGTGCATTTTAATATTATCTGTATGAAATACAGGTTGTTTCTGAAATACTTTCACAAACTTCCTGACTACTGACACCAAAACACGAAGAAAAGTTCATATAAACACAAGTGTCATAAACTCAGAATGCCACAGTAAATGTTCGAAGTGATGTCCTCTTATGATACAACCGTGTAGCCTCACGTCCATTACCACTCGCGCGACCATACGTAAAAATCATTATCAGCCTGCTCACGAAATGGATATCCTGTCATTATATGGTTACAACCATAGAAAAGAGAGTAGTGGTAATAAAGCGCAAAATAACACTAGTCAAATGTCACGAACAGATTATTCATAAATGTAAACAGGTTTCCTTGGTAAAATATCGCCATAGAGTTTGACACTTTCACCAATTAGGGTATCTTAAATCAATAACATTATTCAGTGACTGTTTAGCTAATTATACTCTGTTTCATATAAGTTTGGATAAATTTGACAGCAACTTATGGGCAATAATTTTAAGTATTATGTGATTTGATGCACAATGCAAGACATTTTTAGCTCTAAAATGGACCTGAAGTGTCCATGTCAGCATTTGTATTGCAAAGTTTGTCTTGTGTAATGACACAAATAACAAAATACTACAAATCATTGCCAATACGTTGCTGTCAGATTTACCCTAACTTGTATTAAATGGAGTATATCTTGCAACACATTAATCTAAACTGTCATTAATAACTCTAAGTTGTCGGACATATGTTCATATGAACTTTTATTTATGTCAGGAACCTACCTCCGAAGTTTTTAAAAGGATTTCAGAAACACTCCGTATAGAAATAAATCAATTGCGTGTCAAAATTTAAAAAAAATACAGGAAAAAATATTCCAAGTGTTAAGATTTGTTTACAACGTTATTCCTTTTCTTTTTATTGCCAACTTTCAGTTGTGCAGTAGCAGTTCAAGATTAAGTTTGGTCTGGAACGTCAGCTCAACTGCGGACTGCCGACTACTCATTCTGGACGGGTCCGAAATGTCAGTTTTGGGAATACATTTTTTTTTCGGGAAATGTAAAACACTAGTTTTTATAGTCTGCACGTTTTACTAATATCCTGTCGTATCTCTTTACAGAGAAAAAAAGGGGGAGCAAGTGAAATGGCTAAACGCGAAATTTGTATAGCTTCGGCGCTATATTATGGTACCTGTAGCTCAGTCCTAAAAGTAAGGAACTAAAGGCACTCCTGTCTTAGGTGGTCGTTCTTACTTGGAAACATCTCCTAAGAAAATTGGCAAGGAGAAAATGCAAATACCGCATGACAGTAGTACCAACATCGCCATTGTATCAACTTTACCATCCGAAACACAGGAAAAACGGTTTTGCTGTGACCACAAAATGTTTTGTGAACATGGACCTCACCAAATGTTTATAGTGGTAACATCACTTTTGTCGTCACTGCAAAACCTTACTGGGGGAAATGTTCGTGTTGACCACAAAAAAAAAAAAAAAAAAAAAAAAGAGTTGGTGAGGTCCACCTTGACAAAATATTTTATGGTGATTACAAAGTTTTTTCTAATGCGAGAAACGACAGTTTCAATAATAATGCATTATTTTGAGAGCGGTTTATTGCTTGCAGGACGTTTTTAATGCACTTATAAACTGAACTTGTTAGGTTGAAATGGAATTAGACTGCTTTGCTAGTTTTGAAAGTCATGTGCCAGAGAAGTTAATTTTAATATTTTTCTATAATTCATCGTACATCCCCTGTAAAGTCGCCCCACTGGTCCGGAAGGTCGCAGCGCACTCTCTGGTACTGAGCGTGTTGACGCCACGTTAAACACTGCTGGACTCGCACTGTGGAGGATTCGTGTTAGATTCTCCGCTACGTCCGTCATCATTTCAGTTTTCTTCGTTTTCCAGAAATAGCTCCAGGCGAATGCTGTTATGGTCGCCACATTAAATTTAATATTAAAAAAAATTTTAAATTCTGAGAATAGAAATGTTACTATAGTGGGCAGTTATCTTGGCTTATTACAGCGCGGGGGAGCGACGACAGCGATACAGGGGAAAGAAGAGGAGATAAGGGGGCAACACACAGTCGAGCAAGACACGCATGTATTGCGGAACTTAAGGATATTATCATCAAGAACATTCAGAGTCTACAAAGTAGAATGAGATGAGTATCGAGAAGTGCCGGAATACAAGAGTGGGGAAAATGGGAGATCGCCGATGAAAGAAACTGCCTAGCTGCGACATAATCCGACACGATCCTACATGCCTAAATCACGACGTCAAACACCAAGGATAGAATTCGGATCGCGTATGTGTAAGGCAAGCACTCGACCGCCGTAGCTTCTTATGTAGTGTAACCGGCATATAGCCTTCAAATGAAAATAAACAACCCATATATTGTAAATACTGTAAATTATGTTAGAAAAGTCGTAGAAAGCCAGTTGAAATTTCATTATGATTAGAATTGTATGTTTTGTATGTCTCAATTGCAAATTGTGGTTTAAAATAATTAATTTGTAATTTAGTTTTGAGTACTGGCGAGAGGCGCAGT
>PNEQ01130702.1:0-12120 GCA_003012365.1 Medauroidea extradentata | reverse complement strand
AGCACTCTAATATGTATTTCTTTTGCGGTGTTTGTTAAGAGTAGTACTCAAGTAAGTAGGTGCAAGAAATAGCTGCACATGTGAGTATAGCAGTATATTTAAGACACCGTTAGTGGTACCCCGTAGTTTAGGTCGTTTTCCTTTGTGGAGCAAACTGAGGCAGATCACAACCGATAATAAACTGGGACGAACACTCATGGCTTAGTGAATTCCGCTTCTGGTGTTTTCTATTCACGTTCACACTGTAAGACATAAATCACGAGAAAGAATTTTTGTACATTATTGTGCCATGTGCGTCTGGTGAACTATTATTAAAAGACTGAAAGTTATTAAAGAAATTGGCTCCTTTTTTCTTCTATGTAAACTCCTTAGGTAAACTCCTCAGGCTATCCGGGCATATAAATAACAAATGAGGAAAAGTATAATTAGATAAGTCGTCGCCGGCAGCAAGGACATCATAACCTCCAACATCTCGATAGTAACAACACGGCGACGTACTTCCAACATCTACATTACAACAAACAACAGAGCGACGTAGCAGCCCCATTGCATTAGCTTTTATTCTCAGAATCCCAGGGAAAGAACTTTTGCAACTTACATGTTTGTTTCTTCGTGTACCACATGCTTGAAAACTTTGTACATACTATGTTTACAACTAACTCTACCTTACTGTTATTAGTATATACAGTGAAACAATATTTTTTCACTAGCTTCAATTTGTATGCAATTGTTGAACTATTTTTATGTATAGATGACTTAGCATGTCTCTGTTAAAGTTTCAGGTCTTACTGTGTTCTTGTCAGGTTTTGGTTTAATTTTTTTTTTGTGGTTAGTGTGTAATTGTTTTAGGTAAAGTAAACTGTAATGTTTTTTAACTCGCATAAACATTTTGTTTAATGTAAAACCTCTCTGTAACATGTCTTTATGGTTTCCAGGAATAGGATTGAACTAAAGAGGTAGTTACGATGAAATAAGAAAATTTTGGGCTCAGTTTGATCCGCCATATTGATACACCTCCAATTTGTCACTTTTTACATAAAGATCATGTTCAGTCATCTGTAGCACATATAAAGTGTGTTTTAAATTAAATATAGATGTATATATTTTAATAGCATGATGTATCGTGAAAAAATTGGACTTCCAAGAGAGGTATATTCGACAACCAGTTGGAATAAAATAAAGCGCTGCACACAGCATACATGCCCATTGATCAGCGAGTGAAAAAATAGGTTGTCTGTAGTTTAAGTGTTAGGTTGTTATTAAAGATATGTTACACAGGTCTCACAAGTCATACATTCCCATGACGAGGGTAGTGATCAAAATGTGATTGTTGCACAATACTTCTGTATGCTTTGTGCAGTCTCGTTGGTCTAGCCGCCAGCCGACGTGGTTGTGGATAGGTGAGGTTTGTGACACGAGTGATCAGTACCGTTTGATGATTACTTCTGCCTGCCGCGGGAATACACACTTGGACTGCCAAATAGAGGTGTGTAGGTCCGGATGGATACGAAAACCACGGTACTGGATCACTCGTCGGAGTGTTGGAAGTAGTTTCGCGTTGTAAATGGAACCAAATCCGCTCGAAACTGATATGGCAGGTGGCGAACTGGCGGAAGGAAGATATGGACAGAATTATGATGCGTAATGGGTTCGGAGGGAAAAGAGGAAGAGACAAGAAAAGTAGTGGGTGTGAATGAAGATGAGGGGAGGGGAAAGGTATGTGGTGGATGCACTGTTTCGTGATGCGACAGTGATAACACGAACCAAGTATGCTGGAACAGTTTCTATCAAATCTGACTCACACACCAACTCCAGCTCCACAATGGAACTGGAACCAAATTGGAACTGAACTGAACTGGGTTGGAATTGGAAATGAGGAAGGGGGAAGGAAAAAAGGAAGTAGGAATACTGACCCTTGATTGCTCGTGAGAGGGGAGGGGGGATGGAGTTGTGAAACGTATTGTAGAAATTATATTGACCGTGGAGGAGAATGGTAAGTTGTGTGCGCGAAGTTTCGTGTTCCGGCGGAGAGGGAACCAAATACATGGAAATGTTTCTATGAAATCAAACTCGCGCTACAGGCCCAGCTACACAGATAAACTAGAACTGAACTGCTCTGCTGCTAGTGTTGTAATTGAAAATGCAAAGTTATCCGATTTATAAATAGTAATGTATGGCAATTCAAATTTTTGTTCGGGACTGTAAAGTGATTCCGCACTGCCACTGCCCCTAATTAATAAAACTTGATGTCCGCACCTGTTTCCGTATTTTTTTCTGTTTTCGGAAAAGTTTTCATAATCATAACCTAGTTAACCCAATGCGTCAACACAGCAATATAACCATAAATAAAATAAACAAACTCTTAAGTTTACTCTTTACATTTTCAGTTACACTAACACAGGTGGCAACCGCACACAAAAAAGCAAAACAAATACAGCCACTACTTTGTAGGCCCAGTGCCTTCGAGGTAATGTCGGGGTGCGGGGTCACCACTACACACAGGCGGTAAAAGATGGTCGGGAAGCTCTTGGAGGTAAACGCTGTCGAGATCGGGGCTTACAACTGTACCTAGCGAGGGGCCCGGTACAAAGACCCGATCTCTGCATGGCAGCAGTTCTCTGGATCACCTTCCCCGCTGTGCTACCCCCCGTTTCCTGTCGATGGTCTGCGGTGGTTGCTGCTGCCAGATGCCAAAAACACAAGGGTTTAGCGGAGATTCACTTCTGCCAACTCTGCGAGGTGGGAAGGATCTCAGACTAGGCAGCATCCACGTCGACTGGGCCGGGGACAGGTCCGTAGGTGGTATGGACCCTGTCGTCTGAGATTCTGGCCGCTGGCTGATGGCTGTTGACCCTGATGTCCAGCTACACCTTGGTTCGCCTGTACCCCGGACCTGGCAACGACTGCTCGTCCTCTGATGTCTCCGTCCTTGCAGAACGGGCAGGTTGGTCCTGTGCAGGTAGTCCTGTGGCTTCTCCGTTGGTCTCATGGCTAGCGGGGCGTCGTGGTTTACATTGAAGTCGGGGCTGGAACCAGGCCGGTGCTCTGCGCCGTGTTCGGCGGTGGGGGTCTCGGCCATTTGCTGCGGCCTGGTGTCTGGGAACCTCCGTGCAGCTGCGTCGACAGGGCTCCCTGTCAGTTGGTGGTACTCCCGCCTCGCTCCTGCCCCGGGGTGGTGGTCTACGCCGGCGTCTTGCGAATCGTCCACCTTCCTCTGGCTCTTCCACGATGTCTGATGTGGCTCCCTCTGAAACTTCATGAGGGCCACAGATCTCGCTGATTTGCAGAGATGCTACCTGTTCTACCTCGTCATCTGGGTCTGTCACAATTGGCTCTGAGCCATACGTCTGCCTGTGCTCCTCGGTGGTGGTCGTGGGCGTCAACGGGAACAGTAATGCCAGCTCCCCAATGGGCTGGTCATCTGACCTAAAAACATTCTCGTGCTTGCCACTAGACAGTGAGTTAGCGGGGGACCTGGACAGGGAGCAGTCGGCTGGCAATGCTGTGTCCTCTACGTTGACCGACGAATCTTCGATCAGAGAGTGATGTGGGCCTCTCTTACGTCGTCCCTGTGGACTTGCTTCAGCAGCTGCTCGCCATCCTTCACCAAGTATGTGTGTTGGCCTAGACGTTTTCTGATTACGTGGGGCCCCGTCCACCTGGGGGTTAAGCCAGCGCAGAAATTGTAAGCACCTGCGGTCAGTGGGTGGTTCCTCACGTATACCTGCATGCCGGGTTCCAGCAATGTGGAGGGGGTCATCTGGACACTGGTGTGATGCGTTGTAGATACCCCTCTTGATGTAGTAGAGCCGCGACAAGGGCAGTGTCGTGGCGCTCCTGCCTTGAGTTGTCATCAGCGGGGTCGATGGGAGCTGGTTCCCCAGGTAGCGGGAGACTGTCCAGTAGCAGCGTTGATTCGGTGTCTGAGACAGAACAGGGCGTCTGCAAGGTGTTGGTCCCATTTGGAGTGGTCCTCACCCACTCGGAGACGCAGCTGCACTTTGAGCTCCTGATTCCGGCGCTCCGTCGGATTTGCTCTCGGATGGTAGGTGGGAGTGGTGTGGAGTGACACACCTATTGCCTGACACCACTTCCTCTAGTAACTGACTGCGAATTGGGTCCCGTTGTCTATCAACAGTGTACGAGGAAAACCCCAGCGTGGAAAAAACTCTCTCTGTAACTCCCTCGTTATCTTATGGCTTCATGTGTTGGACAGGGAGTAGGCTTCCACCCAACGAGTAAACATATCTGTCACAACCAATATAAATCTTTTGGCCTTGGCTGTGCGTGGGTAGGGGCCCATCAAGTCAAGTGCTACAGACTGGAAGGTCTCGTGGGGTGCCGCGGTGCCTGCTGCTCAACACCATCCCCTCTCCTCGTCTTCTTGCGTTGGCACTCTCTACATGCCCGAATGTATTCCCTCACATCATGACATAATCCGGGCCAATGGTAGTGTTCTGCGATGTTCCACACGGTCTGATCAACCCCTGGGTGGCCGGTGAGGATATCATCGTAAACAAAACACAGTACATTTTCCCTAGCTTCAGGAGGCACAAACACTTTCCACATTGCCTTTGTGTTTAGCGACTATGCCTGCAGTACATCCTCAACCACCCTGACCCGGTCCAATTTGCCACTGGCACATTTGTTAAACAATAGACAGGCATTCTGCGAGGTCTTCTGGGCCTCGAGGACTTGACGGTTAACCTCCACCCATGTTGTGTATCCGGTGACATGCGTGATGGTTGGGACAGTCTCATCTCTACTTTCTCTGTCATCTGGCTGCTGACCTGGGAGGCAATCGGGGGGGATCAACATGGACACTTCGTCGTCATCCATCACCATCTCATCTAGGTTCGGCTCCCGGGACAGATGATCCGGTGACTTATTCTCCTCACCTGGCACATGTTCTACCACAAAATCAAAGATTGCAATAAAAGGGTCCACCTGATTAATTTGCCACGATGTCCCTGCATGTGTCCAGCCACGTCAAGCACTTATTGTCGGTCCTCAGGGTGAACTGACGGCCCTCCAGGTGTGGG
Organism: Medauroidea extradentata; assembly: GCA_003012365.1. NCBI lineage: Eukaryota > Metazoa > Arthropoda > Insecta > Phasmatodea > Phasmatidae > Medauroidea > Medauroidea extradentata. Next base: position 7,078 of record PNEQ01130702.1, on the reverse strand, counting down.
CGGTATCACTTCAGGCTCCATACGACTGCTAGGCACACCCTCTCGTTGCTGTGGTACCTCCTCTCAGTCTCGCCGAACTTGGCGCTGCCATAGTTGATTATGAGGCGGGTGCCGTCATTGGCCAGTTGGTAGAGTACCGTGCCTGCACCATCCATAGTGGCATCCGTCTGGACGTATGGCCGTCGTTCGGGGTTGATTCTGGAAAGGATGTGACACTGGGTGAACGGTTCTGCAATTTATCAAGGGTCTGTTGTGCATTCATATTCCACTGATAACCCCAGTGTGTCGATAGCAGGTCGGTCAATGGAGCCGCAATAGAGGCAAAATGAGGGATATAGTTGCGGAGCCAGTTGGCCAGGCCCAAGAAGCGTTGTAGTTGTTTGCATGTCGACGGGAAGCTGCTATGGGCTATCTTGGTCAGGTGTTCAGGGTGTGCATAGTTACCCTCCTCACACACCACATGTCCTAGGAACTCGACGGTTGTGATACCTATGTGGCACTTCTGTGGTGACACCATCAGTTTGTTTACGACAAGGCTGAGGTGGTTGAGGTGCTCTTCCCAAGTCTGTGACCAGATGATGACATCATCAAGGTAAGCGGTTACAAAATCACCAATATAACCCTCTAGGACTCGCATCATCATTATTGAAGCGTTGAAGGTGCACACTTTAATCCAAACGGCATGGCTCGGAACTGGAACCGTCGGCCATCTGGGGTGGTGAATGCCGTTTTCTCACGGTCTTCTGGCCTGATTGGGATCTGCCTGTAGCCTGATTTCAAGTCCAAGGCGGAGAAGATACGTGCATTTCCCAGTCCAGCTAGGGCCTCTTCAACGCTGATCTGTGGTGGTGGTGTGGCGCACTCGCGGTGACAAGGTTCATCGGCAGGAAGTCTGCACAGAATCGCAAGTTGCCGTCTTTCTTTGAGACCAAAACAATCCAAACGTTTTATGAACTGTCCGAAGGCTCGATGACTCCCTCCTTCAGCATCTCAGCAACTTGTTCGCGTATGGCGCGTTGTTCCCTAATGCTGTACCCTCGGGGTCCTGTGTACACAGGGCCCGCCTCTGGGGTCCGGATGGAGTGCTCGGTGGCTGTCGTTGTATGTAGCAGGTCAGAGAACACAAATACGTCCGCTCTTTCGTTCAGGATGGTCTGCACAGCTTCTCTAAATTCCGTTGGCACCCCTTTATCCATTTCGTCCAAACTGACAGGGCAATGTTCCACCCGCAGTTGGTCGACGGCGTATACAGTTAGCTGTTCTCCTGTCTCCACATGTACTGTCCGCATGGCAACTTCTTTAACTGCCTCCTACTCGCGTAACCACGGCTGACCCAGCACAATGGGCTCTGGTAGGCCCTCGACAACCAGGGCTTCCACTTTCGATGTCTGGTCGCGGATTCTGACAGTGAGGTCCGTGATGCCTTGCGCAGTGCTGATACCATCGTGGGTGGCGAGTCGTACTGTGCTCCATGAGTGTAAGGTCGACGAACGTGTGGCTTGCAGCAGTATCCAGCAGGGCAACAGTTGGGTGGTTGTTCACATTGATGGGGATTCGTAACAGTTGGTCTGCGGTAGCTGTCACATTCCCCAGGTGAGGGGTAGCTGCGTTACTATGTGTCTCCATCGTGAACATGGGTGTGTTGACGGGAAGGCCAGCATCGCGCAAGCCCTCCCTGCCTATGCGTTTCCCGACATCTTTGGGTCTCTCAACGGGCACTCCCGATGCCAGTGGAAGTTTGGAGGTGGGCAGTTGTAGCACTGAAGTGGTTGCCGTTCTCGTCGTGGTAGCCTGGGTGGTCCAAACATGCTGACCGGTCCTGGACTCTCGATCGCAGGAAGTGGCGGGGCAGATACTTGTGTTGTTGGCCTTGCGTAGTGGTTGACCCACTGGGCCCCTCACTTGGCCAGTAACCGTGTCTATTCATCTGGCGCTCCCTCCCGCGACACAGTGAATTTATGCACTTCTCTGCTCCGATGGCTCGCTTAACGTAGCTCTCCACACTCTCACCCCACACTTCAGTCATAAATGGTTGTATCTAAGGTCGTAGTCTCTGGGTAATACTAGCTAGTGCGCCCCCTCTGGCGGCATGCCTGGTTGTATGCGTCTGAACAGCTGCAATTTTTGGCTATGAATTTCTCAACACCTTCTGTCTCCTTTTGCTTATCGCCATAAAATTGTGCTTGGCATTCAGCCAAGGCCTCCTCCGTGTCGAATCTCTGGCGTAGGGTCCCAGCGAACTCTCCCCAGGTCATCGTGAGGCGTTCCCAAATATCCCACCACTCACGTGCTGCTCCCTTCAGGCTTCCTTTAACCCACTCGATCCACTCCTCACTCACCACATCATACCTCCTTAGTCTGGTCTCACACTGTTGAAGGAATTGTTCCACGTCCTCATATGTGTGACCCGTAAACTCTGGAAAAGCAATTTTATGATTGGCATAGAGTAGCAAGTGTAGCAGCTGCGGGGGCCGGAAAGACCAGGTACACTGACTGCATTCGGAATGGGTTGTTTTGGTTCACTCCCTCTGTAAACCCATTATTGGGACCGTCCCGCACATGGTGCCACACGGTGCATCGTGCACGGGGTGTGGAACACCATAGGTGATCTGACTTTACACAGGAACCACACGCAAACACCCCTTCTGCGAATGTGACCAGTTCGGCTGCGTGTACACAATGACTGTGACATTTCGTATGGCAAGTTACACACATGGCTCACTCTTTACCTAACCCATCACAATTCGGGGTGTCACAGGTGTTTTGGTTGGATCTGTCTACACTGTCGATAAAGCTCTCATTTTGCAGCGGAGTCTGAAACGTTAATTTACGTTGATTGGCAATAGTGTCCCCTTACCTCATCTCCTAGTAGGTCTTGGTAAAGTGGCAGTTTACGCCGTGCACATTCTATATCCATATTGGTGATTACAAGCACAGTACCTTGTTATTGAGCGCAGTCCCAATGTGTAGCCGTTGTGTTGTTGTCCAGCAGGCGCTGGTAGTGATGCTAAGCTGCTGGGTGGTGGTGCAGTGTTGATGGTCCTTGGCTTAAAAACTACTCCCACATGGTTCCCGCCAGCATGCCCAGGTTTTCTCTGATGTCTTCCTTTCTTCACTGCCGTCGTTTCCAGGGTTAAAAGTGCGCCAAAGCGTTGGGCGCCATGTGTCGCCGTCCGGAGGAAGTGTAAATGACTGTTGACAATATTCTGCAGGTATGTGACCGGTGAGTGGTAGATGGATTGTTCCTCAGGGCGCCACCTGGCTATTACCCGGCCAGGGCGGGACTCTTACTCAGGGCCGTGCTCGCCTCGGCTGGGGACACTTCACTTCCTCGGCGAACTACATATCCGTGTACGGAATTGGTAAGGGTGTTAGGGAGGGCTCTAGTAAGACTGCTGGGTAGCACACCCTAGGACTGTACTATGGTCAGTTCCTACACCATGTACAGGAGAACTGGGTATTAAATCTACTTTATTGCACACACCGATCACGTACACACTAGTCCCATAACCCTGTGGTCACGCACTCTAGAGTTATGCCGCCGAGTGAAGCTGAGGCTTGGCAGGCATAACAAGTGGTAAGATACAGAATATGTAAACCTTTAAAGCTACTCTGGTGCCCTGGTGTAACAGGGCGAAGCGAAACACAAACAAAATCGGACACACAAACTACTCTACATCAGCTAAAATAAAAACGCAACTTTTTCTCTTCCTCCTCGCGTCCTACCTCTCCCTTTGTTCAAGCTCAATTGCCCTGACAAAAAGGCGGCAACCAGGACCAGCGGACACAAACAAGCAAGGTACTGTTATTAACACTCATAACCGATTAACTACCTTATAAACATAGCATTAACTGCTGTCCCTAATTAACAAAACTTTATCCCTGCACCTGTTTCCGTAAAATTTTCTCTGTCCTCGGAAAAGATTTCGTAATCTTAACCTAGTTAACCCGAGGCGTCAACACGGACACATAACCCTAAACAAGTAAACAAACCTTTAAGTTTACTCTTTGCATTTTCAGTTACGGTAACACAAGTGGCAACCGCACGCAAAAGCAAAACAAACACAGCCAATACTTTGTAGGCTCAGTGCCTTCAAGGTAAAGTCGGGGTGCGGGGTCACCACTACACGGGCGGTAAAGGATGGTCTGGGGGCATTCGGAGGTGAACGCTGTCGAGATCGGGGCTTACAACTGTACCTGGCCAGGGGCCCGGTATGATGACGTCTATTGATAAAGCTAGAAGCTCCTGTTGTAATGAGATTACTTCTATGACAGTATGGCCACTGTTGTCTGCACAGGAAAATAGATGAGTAAACGTGCGTGTCTTCACTGAGTGGCAGGATGGAGGCAAGGTCGAGGCGGTGGTGGGGCAACGGTGGCCGAGGGGTCAGACCCCTCGCCTTCCACCAAGTCGATACGTGTTCGATTCCCGGCGGGGCCGGTCCCCGGATCTTCGCATGTGGGAATCGTACCAGACGATGCCGCTGGTCGGCGGGTTTTCTCGGGGATCCCCCGTTTCCCCCGCCCATTTATTCCGGCGCTGCTCCATATCCACATCATATCACCCCTCGCCAGCGCTGAAGACGATGTTAAGCGCTGACCAAAACCTCTTCACTCACTCGAGGCAGTGGACTGATAGAGACGTCACATCGCTGCCTGCGCTAAAAGAAGATAAATGAATTCGTACATTGCAGTATTGTGGACGAGTATGTACGTGAAGTTTACTGATGTTTAAAAATTCAGTTATAATACATTTCATACATTTATTTGCGTTGTTGCAACAATGTGTGATTTAAAACCGAACATGGAAAACTAAATCAGCAAATAACGTCATTCTATTAAGAAAATTAATGTCAACATTAATAACGATAAGTATGACTCATGCATAATGTAACAAGTTATTTTATAAATTAGTAAAATGACGACGTATATATCTACTCTATGTAGCTCCTCAGGTTTGGCCATTAATAATTTAGTCAGAGCGTAACAAAGATATATTATACAAAAATTTAATATCATGCAGCAATATTCTAACGTGGTTTTTGTTTTTAGGATTTGTATTACTCCTAATTAGTGTTTAAACATGTGATCAGATAGTAGAGCAAATATTTGATACATAAAATACCATGTTTTACCTATACATGACAAAATATAAAAGCCCATCGTCCAGGTAGTAATCGAGACCACTGGTGTATTTTGTCCTTAGAAGTTCATTAATTGTATTTTCAAATTAATGACTCTAGCATATATTTAGAAATCTGGGGAACTGAACAGTAAAAAGTATAATAAGACTGTTATAAATTACATTAATATTGTTTCAACTATTTTTTGTGGCCCTGCATATATTAAAAAGAAATATTTATTGTACGGAGAGGTATTCTTTACGTACAAAACATTGTATATGTTTGGAACTGATTCTACACAATGAAAAAACCTTGGCTTATAGCCTAAATTAGTGAAGTGCCTATACACATTTTGAGGATAATGTCTTTGAAGTATAATTTGCGGTATGATGTTATGTAATATGTTATGTGATGTGTACTCCAGCTATACTTAACCTGGTTACTGTCGTGACGTAACGTAAACGTGATTAAGTTTCATTTTAATTTCGAAAGTCAGGTGGGGTACTGAACAGGGGGGAGGGGAAACACCAGTTAAATCTTACCGTCGAAGTTCTTGACGGAGTTCCCAGGCGTCCCTGAAATTGCCTCATGCAAACCCCTACGATAACTGCTACACTAAATCTACTGAAATGATACACAGCCTGAATGAATAAATTAAAATTTATACTGCCGAAAAGTAGAGTCAATATAATTTGAAACTTGTAGAAAGGCACAGCTAGGATTCACCTAGAAATAAAATTTAATAGGCTTGGCTGACTAATACTACATAGAGACACTAAAATAATGCAGTTGCAGTAGAAAAGGACCCATTCACATTACTAGTGTTGTAACAGAAAATATGGTACGTCGGACAAATAGCATTTCAGATAGTTCACAACCAAATAAATATTACAGTTCATTTTTGCCTCGACTAATTAAGTGGCAGAGCATTATTTAGAGAAACTTGACAAACAGTTAAATGGGTGAAAACTTTCCTGAGGACTGGAAATATAAACCACGTTGAACAAAATACTCGCAGTATGTTAGTAGAAAACCCTAATGGCGTCTCTGGTCGCGTTAGGTTCAGGCCATGTAAAATTAAGATAGCGAGACTTATCTGCCGGCTTCTTTGCGGTGAGTGTCATCCCGAGGTTCTCGAAGTTCTAGTAGTTAGTCACGTTCCACTCTTAACTAGCTAATCCAAGTCTCATTACTCAAAAACCTTCCGAAAAGCACATTCTTGTGCCGCCTAACCATCGGTACAACCATAGACATAGGAAAAAACCCTCTCTATGCTTTGAGGAAGGAAATAATACTGCACTGCAAACTGAAGCTAACATATTAAATAGAAGAATCCATTAAACAAAAGTAAACCTCTGAGTCAGCCGTTACATTAAGCCCAATGTTAAAGAAAAACGCGCCCAAACATAAATAAATTATTATTACCTCGAAATAGCGTTAACAGCTAATCAACCATTAAAAGTAATAAATGAAATAAACTTGGGGGTTGAAACTGGCACATGTTACATAATGCCCTCTCGATGTTTCAAGCGTTTTCTCCAGCGCTTGATAACATCTAAAACCAAAACCCAAGTACTGGAGCAAAACAAAGTAAACAATTACACTCAATTCACTAAAATAAAAACCCTGCCAATATACACATGTCCAGCGAACTTTAGTTCCAGTTGGCTTACCAACCTTGCGCACTCGAGGTAAACAATTACAACATTAACAATAAAAGATGAGGAAAATAATGAATGTAAAACAATCAACAATAGGGTCATTCCATGGAAAATCACCCAAGGGTGGTTGCTGACCCATTTTGAAAAAATTTGAAATTTTGTCACACATAATGTACATATTTCAACAGTTCAAACCTAAAGTTATTGATTTTTATCTGCCCTCATTTTGATTTTACAGAACAAAATGGCCGGTACCGTGTACCAAAATTTACATTTTCAAGGGTTTTTGTATTG
>PNEQ01130696.1:0-14527 GCA_003012365.1 Medauroidea extradentata | reverse complement strand
GGATATTCGTCGTCGGGTTTGTAAGGACGGTGGACAGCGAGCTCGGGGTCACCGGAGTGTGGACTTTTCGGGTGATCGCGGCCGGTACCTACAACATAATTAACGTCGTGACCGATCAAAAGCCGCCGGAGGAAGCGCCTATTCTTTTCGTCGAAAGAAACTATAAGTATCTACCTCTCGTGACGCAACCCGCAGTGCGTGAGTCCCTTAGGCCGATTTAAAAAGAAACACCTCTGTTTTTTTTATTTCAATTAGAGCTAGCCGGGCATACTACAACATTACTTAATACGAACCCAATCATCCAACATTAATCACGTAAGAGACAGAGTAACGACACCTCTTATTAATACCAAACGCGGGTCACGAGCACCATCAACAGGAAGTCGCAATTTATATATATATATATATATATATATATATATATATATATATATAGGTGTGTGTGTATGATACATGTACAGAATGTTCACAAAAAAAATATCGTCAAACTCCGGCGGGTTATTCTTGTGAAATATAAAACAGGAAATATGCAAGGTACTTTAAACAAAATCGTGATATTAGAAGAGTAATTCGCATTTAAAAATTTAATTTTAAAAAATGTTTTCTCCATAAACCGAATAATGATCGACGTAAACTAACCAAACTCAGAATATTACTTCAATACCATAAGGCAAAAATAAAAGGGGTGTCCTCCCTTAAATTGCTGACAAATTTTTTATCTTCAGGATAGACCAACATTTAAGAGTGAACTATTGGGAAACACGAACTTACTAATAAAAAAGGTCCTCTTTTAGCGACTGTCTAGGACGCATAGTTTTCGTGCAAAACGCACGTCAAATTTTGGTGAGATGAAACACAGCCTAGTGTGTAGGCAACACTACGTACACGAGTGTCTGGTTTATTCTGCAACGCCGCACAGATTATGGTCTACATTCACTGTAAGCATCACATACCGTAGTTTAAATAGGTAACATAACCGTAACCATCACCCTTCTCCTAGCTTAATTTAAGTGTTTTTTTTTTTTTGGAAACTAAAAAAAATGTAAGTGTGCAAGTGAAACAATTTGAGTATTTATTATTTTCGTTAAAATGCTGAAGAAAGCTCCAACGTTACACAAAGCATTTTCATGTCGGTGTCAGCACAAACGGTTGTCTACAATAATGGGGATGGCTGAGGCAGTCTGTTCTCGAATATGTATAACGATTTACGTTAAAATGTGTTGTTTGTTAATATGTGCTGTTAATACTTCCATTATTAAACACATACACCATTAACATAAATAATTACAAGGTGGGTCACTAACAGTTAACGCGTATTTATATTACATATCAGAAATATTTACTGCAATAAACCGTTACGGCGTGTAAAATAACACAGTGCTGCACTGGTTATGTAATACAGCTGTGGCATTTGTTTTCACATGCTTGAATGGTAACTGACATTTAGGAAATCTGCATTAAAAACCAGACAGGCACAACTCTAGGTTCGAGGGATAAGGTAGGTAAATAGAAGGTGTTTGGCGTATCACTACTGACAAGAAATCACATAACTGATATGTGATTCTAATGTAGGAGTATTTTGGAACGTAACATTTACTTTACAAGTTTACAGTATGGCTGCTTCGGTACCGATAAATCCAAAGCGGCCATTCCTTTTGAAGTGGAAGAGCTTTAAATTCCAAGTTTTTTCTTCTCTCTTTGCATGTTGCACAATTTTCAACATAACTTTCTGGTAGAGAAAAAAAAGCCTAGGAATGTCACAGTTGCGAGTACTCTACATATTTACATATTTAAACGACTTGGTGGCTATTTATTCATCTATTCCGGACGTCAATTTTAACCAAAATTTCGTGACGTTAATGCACAATACCAAAAAGTAAACCACATCCTTCATCACACGACCGCATATGTTTGAGTCATTTACTAGTTTGTGGTACGTAGATTTTTATTAATCTTAAAAGTAAATATCACTAAAACGATAAAAATTAAGACAATTAGAGTTTTCTTTGACGAAGTAATTTGGGAATTGAATTTTTAATTTCTTAGACCTGCAATAATGTTATTTTACCGTCTCAATGTAGTATCAGTATTGGTACCTGCAATATCTGGCAGTGCCTGAAAACAGTATCGGCTCCTCTGCACTTTACAGTAGTGCCAGAATAACCCAAACTGTTTAAATGTCTAACTTCGTGAATTGTACCCAAGATGTATTTATTTCACTTGCACATTTATCTTTTTTTCAAACACACGAAAACAAATTCTGCCAGGAACAAAGTGTTGGTTAGGGTTTCGTGACCTATATAAGCTACGGTACGTGATATTTACAGCGAATGTCCACCATCGTCTGTGCGGCGCTGCGGAATAAACCAGACACTTGTGTACGCAGGGTTGCCTACACGCTAGGCTGTGTTTCATCACGTTAAATCTTGACGTGTGTTTGCACGAAAACTATGCGTCCTATACAGTAGCTGCAAGAGGACATGTTTTATTACTATGTTCACATTTCCCAATAATTCATTCTTAAATGTTGGATTATGCTGACGATAAAAAGTTGTCAGCAATTTAAGGGAGGCCACCCCTTTTATTTTCGCAAGGGTAGAAGGTATCAACTAGCGTTTACTGTTGGTTTGACGGCCTTATTGTATTGAAGTAATATCCTGAGTTTTGTCAGTTTACGTAGATCACTGCTCGGTTTATGGGAAAATCAAATTTATAAAACTTTATTTTCAAAAGAGAATTACTGCTTTAATATCACGGTTACGTGTACAAAGTGTCTTGTATATTTGCTGCTTTATTTTTCACAAGGAATCACCTGCCGGAGTTTGTCGGCGTTTTTTGTGAACATCCAGTGTGTGTGCTTTTGTTTGTGTATATATATATATATATATATATATATATATATATATATATATATGTGTGTGTGTGTGTGTGTGTGTGTGTGTGTGTGTGTGTGTGTGTACACACATATACAAAATGTGGAAAAATTACACGTCTTAAATGTAGAGGTGGCTTAGGGGTACTAAAACAAGTATTTTGAAGATAGGAATCATAGGTCTCCAACTAACCGTTAAGTTGTTACATGTGTCCGAAGTTACGCGTCATGTATTGCCTACTTCTGCATGACGTTAAATGTGCGTCGTGAAATGTGGTTTCAGCACGATGGTTGTCCTGCCCATTTTTCGTTGGCATTGTGTGCTCATCGTACAGAAGAATTTGGTGACAGGTGGATCGGGAGGAGTGGACCGGTGAGGTGACCCCACGGTCCCCTGACTTAACGCTCCTTCACATTTCCTTGTGTTTATTTATCAAAGACATTGTTTACGCGACGCCTGTTGAAAGCGAGGAAGATTTAGTAGCGCGAACCGTAGAAGCAGCAGCCTGCACCAAATGAGAGACATGGCCGGTGTGTTGGAACGTGTTCGCCAATCAATGTTACGTCGATGTGAACATTGCCGGGATGTCGGTGGAAGTAACTTTGAACATTAGTTGTAAACTTTTGCCGTTTTGTATTACAAACACCATCCCGGGTAAAATGTTTGCTATTTTGTTTTTGTGTATTTTTTATTTGTCTGCGTACTTTATGTTAATTCACACGTTAAAAATCGGCAAGAAAGCACAAGTGTTGGCGGCTCACAGCGCTGGCTCAGATGTAAACAAAGGCGCGCCTTGAAATAGGCAGTCCATGTAACAACTTACGGTTAGTTGGAGACCCATGGTTCCTATCTTCAAAATACTTGTTTTAGTACCCACAAGCCACCCCTACATTTAAGACGAGTAATTTTTCCACACCTGTATATATAGACAGCTTGAGCAAACACTTGGATTCATATGGGAGATTTTTTCTTTAAATCCATACGAAAAATTAATTTTAATTATAATTTCGTAACTGGAATAGTTGCTTGATATTTGAATTCGTGAAAATATTTTGTTCATTTTGAAGTAATTAAAATTTTTTTTATTTTTTGTATAATTAATATAGTAACAATGGAAACGTCACTAATCATACTTAACGAAATTTATGTGTTAAAGAAATTTTGCGATCTTACAATAGGTATATCATATCCAATAAATACTATTGGAATGATAGAAGCGTGGTTTGGACACAAAGGAGATGTAATTTCGTAAAATTTTAAAGTTATATTTGCAGACAAATATTGTCGAAAATGCACTTGTCAAGTATTAAAAGAAGTAAATAGTGGAAATACGAGTTATGTTAACAATGAAACGAAACGCTGTTGTAGTAAACAAATGCATTCTATTGTCTTCATTAAAATTATTTTAATCATAATTTAAATAAATATTTCATTATTTTTATTGCGACTTTGTCAAAGTTGGTTACATGTAAAAATATTACTCCTTGATTAATTATTTTATTTTTTTTTTATAATTTTTATTATATTTTTTTTTATTCCACCGAAGATTGCTGAATAAGAAATTATAGAATTATAGTTAAATTTGTCGATAATTTTGGGGAATATTTCCGCTAATTTTGTGCGTGAAAAAGACCACTGGTCTGAAACGTACAAATATAAATTTGGCGCACAAAAAGTGTCCCTGGCATCGAACATTGTAATGTATACTACAATAAAGTGTTCATATCTTCATATTAGCGTCTGCTTAGTATTTAATGGATAACAAACCATATTAGGGTAAATACTTTGTCAAAGATCTTAATACCTATGTACGTGAGCTCATTTGTTTGTTGTGTATTTCGTTTATTGTATGTTAACATTTTTAAAACGGCATAATATGCTATATCTCTGGAAGTATTTTTCTAAATATCATGAAATTTTATACACATATACAATTTTGTAAGCTGACTTGACTTTTGAGTATTTATTTCATACTGTGCTTCTCTTTCCATAATTGCGGCTATTTTTTGTTCGACAGACCTTTCAATGCTTTCTTATTATTTTAATAATCTTAGTTCAAATGTACAGCTTGGAAATTTGGTTTCACTTTCCATTGCATATTTTTGTTCACTTTACATCGATATTTCCAAAATGGCACTAATTTTTTTTTTATATTTAGAATACTATGATATGTCGTAGAATATTTTTGCATTTTATAAACTTAGTACACAAATACTTTTTAGCACACTGACTTGATTTTTGTGTATTTCGTTAATAAGATTTTTTTATGTTTCAATAATATCAGCTATTTTATATTTTAGCATAATGCGACATGTTTGTGGAAATATTTTTTCCGAAGTTCAGTAACCTTGGCACACATATTCGACGTTATAAGTTTAATGGACTTTTGTGTATTTCGTAAATCGTTTGGTAATATTTTGAAAAGGGCGACGATTATTTATATTGATAGTAAAAAGTCATTTCGGAAAAAAGTTTTCCCAATTTTATCGAAACTGGGCACGTGTATAATACTTAGTAACCTGACATATATTTTGCGTATTTCGTTTATCAAGTGTTAAAATTAATATTATTATTTTATATATCTAGTTTTACATAAACGATTTTAACTTTAGAATTAATTTGCACTCATTTTTAAGACTGCAGTCTTATCAGTTATACTGGCATCTTGTTTATTCTGTAATGACAAGTTTCATTATTTTATATTACACAAATTTTTTTCATATGATTTTTTTAATTGATTACTTTTGAACTATGGATACTTACAATAGTTGATTCGAAAATGAAAATATTGAAGACAAGACTATTTATCCTAATAAGTTGTTTTAACACAAGTGATTTGGTGATGAATATAAAATAAAACAGATGAAATCTTGGAGACAATAGTAAGCGGAGGTACAGTACCTTGCACAGTAAGCTCAGCACTACAGGATATCTTGCCCGATGTGGTTGAAGCCACACACGTGTAAAGACCGGCATCTTCTGGCATCACGTGTTGGAAGATGAGGGCCAGCGAGTCCTCGTCGTCCTAAAACCAGTACAATTCCAGAGAACATTAGCATGTGTTGTATACGGCTACGGCTGGCTTCACACTATCGTACTTTTGCAAAACAACATCGAGCTCAAACCCTTCCATCATTTCACAGCAAAATAAAATATCAGTTGAGGAATAACATTATTAATATGGATACTTCACTCGAAGTTCAAATTAATAGATGAAAGTGAATTTAAATAGTTCTTTGTGTTATTTACAATATCGTCATACCGCCATTAAAATTATTGTTGGATTGTAATGCGATTAATATAATTATTAAAAAAATTAGTTATAAAATATATTTTTTGGCAAACAAAAGGTAAGAGTATAATTTCGTCAAAAATTAATGAGTAAATCTCATATCATTAAAACATAAAAATAAAACATTTTATAACATGTAAGAAGTTAAAAACATGCAAGAAATTCAGGATGACTGCCAAGGGTGGTGAAAATAAACTTCACACGTTATGAAATGTATGGCTTTAAAACTAATGTTAAGTCCATATAATTAAAACACTGAGGCCAATCCAACTATAGTTCCAATTAACACATTAACTATCGACCTTGCAGACGAAAATAAATAAAAACAATCATACAGTAGACGTATAGTAGAAAGAAATAACACCGTTGAAACACGGACAGTATTAAACTAGAGTAGTTTATTATAAGTCATACTTGAGAGAATGTAATCATAGTTGTAGCAGAAGCAGTAGGCAGTAGTGTTTGTTGTGGAGGGGATATAGTATATTATATCTTGAAGAGAATTTTGTGCAACATAAGTGTTCCTTGCAAGGATTGTAAGCAGAATTATAGCAAACCAGTAGACAGTAGTGTGTAGTTGTGGAGAGAATATAGGGTGTTATTCCATGAAGAGCACTTTGTTTAATAAAAGTATTCCTTCAAGGAATGTATGCAGAGTTATAGCAGAGCTAGTAGGCAAATGTGTGTAGTTGTAGAGGGGATGTAGTACATTAAACATAAAAAAATACTTTGTATATAATGAGTATTACTTGCAAGGGATGTAAGCAGATTTATAGCCAAGCCAGAAGGCAGAAATGTGTAGTTGTGGAGGGGATGTAGAATATTATCTCTTGAAGTGCACTTTGTATATAATAAGTATTACTTGCAAGGGATGTAAGCAGATTTATAGCCAAGCCAGAAGGCAGAAGTGTGTAGTTGTGGAGGGGACATGGAATATTATATCTTGAAGTGCACTTTGTATATAATAAGTATTACTTGCAAGGGATGTAAGCAGATTTATAGCCAAGCCAGAAGGCTAAGTGTGTAGTTGTGGAAGGGACATAGAATATTCTATCTTGAAGTGCAATTTTATAATATTGGTATTCTAAACAATGGATGAAAGCAGCGTTATAACAAAGCTGGTAGGCAGTAGTGTGTAGTTGTGGAGGGGATATTGGATATTATACCTTGAAGTGCACTTTGTATAGTATAAGTATTCCTTACAACGGATAAAAGCAGAGTTATAACAAAGCTGGTAGGCAGTAGTGTGTAGTTGTGGAGGGGATATTAGATATTATACCTTGAAGTGCACTTTGTATAATATAAGTATTCCTTACAAGGGATGAAAGCAGAGTTATAACAAAGCTGGTAGGCAGTAGTGTGTAGTTGTGGAGGGGATATTGGATATTATACCTTGAAGTGCACTTTGTATAATATAAGTATTCCTTACAAGTAATGAAAGCAGAGTTATAACAAAGCTGGTAGGCAGAAGTGTGTAGTTGTGGAGGGGATATTGGATATTATAACTTGAAGTGCACTTTGTATAATATAAGTATTCCTTACAAGGGATGATAGCAGAGTTATAACAAAGCTGGTAGGGAGTAGTGTGTAGTTGTGGAGGGGATATAGGATATTATATCTTGAAGTGCACTTTGTATAATATTGGTATTCCATAGAATGGATGAAAGCAGAGTTATAACAAAGCTGGTAGGGAGTAGTGTGTAGTTGTGGAGGGGATATTGGATATTATATCTTGAAGTGCACTTTGTATAATATTGGTATTCCATAGAATGGATGAAAGCTAATATAAGTATTCCTTACAAGCAATGAAAGCAGAGTTATAACAAAGCTGGTAGGCAGTAGTGTGTAGTTGTGGAGGGGATATTGGATATTATACCTTGAAGTGCACTTTGTATAATATAAGTATTCCTTACAAGTAATGAAAGCAGAGTTATAACAAAGCTGGTAGGCAGTAGTGTGTAGTTGTGGAGGGGATATTGGATATTATAACTTGAAGTGCACTTTGTATAATATAAGTATTCCTTACAAGGGATGATAGCAGAGTTATAACAAAGCTGGTAGGCAGTAGTGTGTAGTTGTGGAGGGGATATAGGATATTATATCTTGAAGTGCACTTTGTATAATACTGGTATTCCATAGAATGGATGAAAGCAGAGTTATAACAAAGCTGGTAGGGAGTAGTGTGTAGTTGTGGAGGGGATATAGGATATTATATCTTGTAGTGCACTTTGTATAATATTGGTATTCCATACAACGGATAAAAGCAGCGTTATAACAAAGCTGGTAGGCAGTAGTGTGTAGTTGTGGAGGCGATATAGCATACATAACTTGGAGTGCACTTTGTATAATAGAAGTATTACTTACAAGGGATGAATGCAGAGTTATAACAAAGCTGGTAGGCAGTAGTATCTAGTTGTGGAGGGGATATTGGATATTATATCTTGAAGTGCACTTTGTATAATATTGGTATTCCATACAATGGATGAAAGCAGCGTTATAACAAAGCTGGTAGGCAGTAGTGTGTAATTGTGGAGGGGATACAGGATATTATATCTTGAAGTGCACTTTCTATAATATTGGTATTCCATACAATGGATGAAAGCAGCGTTATAACAAAGCTGGTAGGCAGTAGTGTGTAGTTGTGGAGGGGATATAGCATATATAACTTGAAGTGCACTTTGTATAATAGAAGTATTACTTACAAGGGATGAATGCAGAGTTATAACAAAGCTGGTAGGCAGTAGTATGTAGTTGTGGAGGGGATATAGGATATTATATCGTGAAGTGCACTTTGTATAATAATGGTATTCCATACAATGGATGAAAGCAGCGTTATAACAAAGTTGGTAGGCAGTAGTGTGTAATTGTGGAGGGGATATAGGATATTATATCTTGAAGTGCACTTTGTATAATATTGGTATTCCATACAATGGATCAAAGCAGCGTTATAACAAAGCTGGTAGGCAGTAGTGTGTAATTGTGGAGGGGATATAGGATATTACATCTTGAAGTGCACTTTGTATAATATTGGTATTCCATACAATGGATGAAAGCAGCGTTATAACAAAGCTGGTAGGCAGTAGTGTGTAGTTGTGGAGGTTATATCGGATATTATACCTTGAAGTGCACTTTGTATAATATAAGTATTCCTTACAAGGGATGAAAGCAGAGTTATAACAAAGCTTATAGGAAGTAGTGCGTAGTTGTGGAGGGGATATAGGATATTATATCTTGAAGTGCACTTTGTATAATATTGGTATTCCATACAACGGATAAAAGCAGCGTTATAACAAAGCTGGTAGGCAGTAGTGTGTAGTTGTGGAGGGGATATAGCATATATAACTTGGAGTGCACTTTGTATAATAGAAGTATTACTTACAAGGGATGAATGCAGAGTTATAACAAAGCTGGTAGGAAGTAGTATCTAGTTGTGGAGGGGATATTGGATATTATATCTTGAAGTGCACTTTGAATAATATTGGTATTCCATACAATGGATGAAAGCAGCGTTATAACAAAGCTGGTAGGCAGTAGTGTGTAATTGTGGAGGGGATATAGGATATTATATCTTTAAGTGCACTTTGTATAATATTGGTATTCCATAGAATGGATGAAAGCAGCGTTATAACAAAGCTGGTAGGCAGTAGTGTGTAATTGTGGAGGGGATATAGGATATTATATCTTGAAGTGCACTTTGTATAATATTGGTATTCCATAGAATGGATGAAAGCAGAGTTATAACAAAGCTGGTAGGCAGTAGTGTGTAGTTGTGGAGGAGATATTGGATATTATATCTTGAAGTGCACTTTGTATAATATTGGTATTCCATACAACGGATGAAAACAGCGTTATAACAAAGCTGGTAGGCAGAAGTGTGTAGTTTTGGAGGGGATATAGGATATTTTAACTTGGAGTGCACTTTGTATAGTAGAAGTATTACTTACAAGGGATGAAAGCAGAGTTATAACAAAGCTGTTAGGTAGTAGTGTGTAGTTGTGGAGGGGATATAGGATAATATACCTTGAAGTGCACTTTGTATAATATAGGTATTCCGTACAGGTAATGAAAGCAGAGTTATACAAAGCTTTTAGGCAGTAGTGCGTAGATGTGGATGGCATATAGGATATTATATCTTGAAGTGCACTTTGTATAATATAAGTATTCCATAGAATGGATGAAAGCAAAGTTATACCAAAGCTGGTAGGCAGTAGTGTGTAGTTGTGGAGGGGATATTGGATATTATATCTTGAAGTGCACTTTATATAATATTGGTATTCCATACAATGGATGAAAGCAGCGTTATAACAAAGCTGGTAGGCAGTAGTGTGTAGATGTGGAGGGGATATAGGATATTATATCTTGAAATGCACTTTGTATAATATTGGTATTTCATAGAATGGATGAAAGCAGCGTTATAACAAAGCTGGTAGGCAGTAGTGTGTAATTGTGGAGGGGATATAGGATATTATATCTTGAAGTGCACTTTGTATAATATTGGTATTCCATAGAATGGATGAAAGCAGAGTTATAACAAAGCTGGTAGGCAGTAGTTTGTAGTTGTGGAGGAGATATTGGATATTATATCTTGAAGTGCACTTTGTATAATATTGGTATTCCATACAACGGATAAAAGCAGCGTTATAACAAAGCTGGTAGGCAGAAGTGTGTAGTTTTGGAGGGGATATAAGATATTTTAACTTGGAGTGCACTTTGTATAATAGAAGTATTACTTACAAGGGATGAAAGCAGAGTTATAACAAAGCTGTTAGGTAGTAGTGTGTAGTTGTGGAGGGGATAGAGGATAATATACCTTGAAGTGCACTTTGTATAATATAGGTATTCCTTACAAGTAATGAAAACAGAGTTATACAAAGCTTTTAGGCAGTAGTGCGTAGATGTGGATGGCATATAGGATATTATATCTTGAAGTTCACTTTGTATAATATAAGTATTCCATAGAATGGATGAAAGCAAAGTTATAACAAAGCTGGTAGGCAGTAGTGTGTAGTTGTGGAGGGGATATTGGATATTATATCTTGAAGTGCACTTTATATAATATTGGTATTCCATACAATGGATGAAAGCAGCGTTATAACAAAGCTGGTAGGCAGTAGTGTGTAGTTGTGGAGGGGATATAGCATATATAACTTGGAGTGCACTTTGTATAATAGAAGTATTACTTACAAGGGATGAATGCAGAGTTATAAGAAAGCTGGTAGGCAGTAGTGCGTAGTTGTGGATGGCATATAGGATATTATATCTTGAAGTGCACTTTGTATAATATAAGTATTCCATAGAATGGATGAAAGCAGAGTTATAACAAAGCTGGTAGGCAGTAGTGTGTAGTTGTGGAGGGGATATTGGATATTATATCTTGAAGTGCACTTTGTATAATATTGGTATTCCATACAACGGATGAAAGCAGAGTTATAACAAAGCTGGTAGGCAGAAGTGTGTAGTTTTGGAGGGGATATAGGATATTTTAACTTGGAGTGCACTTTGTATAATAGAAGTATTACTTACAAGGGATGAAAGCAGATTTATAACAAAGCTGGTATGCAGTAGTGTGTAGTTGTAGAAGGTATATTGGATATTATACCTTGAAGTGCACTTTGTATAATATAAGTATTCCTTACAAGGGACGAAAGCAGAGTTATAACAAAGCTTTTAGGCAGTAGTGTGTAATTGTGGAGGGAATATAGGATATTATACCTTGATGTGCACTTTGTATAATATAAGTATTCCTTACAAGGAATGATAGCAGAGTTATAACAAAGCTGTTATGGAGTAGTGTGTAGTTGTGGAGGGGATACAGGATAATATACCTTGAAGAAAAATTTCTATAATATACGTATTCATTGCATGGAAAGCAAGCAGTGTTGTAGCAGAGGCAGTAGGCAGTAGTGTGTATTTGTAGAGGGTTATAGGATACTTTATATTGGGGAGCACTTTGTATAATATAAGTATTCATTACTAGGGATGAAAGCAGATGTATAACAAAGCTCTGTAGGCAGTAGTGTGTAGTTGTGCAGGGGGTAGAGAATATTATACCTTCAAGAGCACTTTGTATAATAGAAGTATTCCTTGTAAGGAATTTAAGCAGAATTGTAGCCTAGAAATTAGGCAGATATGTTTGTAGTGGTGATGATATCGTATATTATATCTTGAAAAAAACCTTGTATATTATAACTATTCCTTGAAAGGACTGTAAGTAGAGGTGTAGCAGAGCCAGTAGCAGAAGTGTGTTGTTAAGATGATATATTAAATTATACTGTGAAAAGGAATTTCTATAATATACGTATTCATTGCATGGAATGAAAGCAGTGTTGCAGCAGAGGCAGTAGGCAGTAGTGTGTATTTGTAGAGGGGATATAGGTCATTATACCTTGGGGAGCACTTTGTATAATATAAGAATTATTTGCAAGGAATGTAAGCAGAATTGTAGCAAAGAAAGTAGGCTGTAGTGTGTATTTGTATTGGGCATACAGTATATTATACCTTGGGGAGCACTTTGTATAATATAAGTATTACTTGCAAGGAATGTAAGCAGAATTGTAGCAAAGACAGTAGGCTGTAGTGTGTATTTGTATTGGGTATATAGTATATTATACCTTGGGGAGCACTTTGTATAATATAAGTATTACTTGCAAGGAATGTAAGCAGAATTGTAGCAAAGACAGTAGGCTGTAGTGTCAATATATAGAGGGGATATAGGATATTATACCTTAGGGAGGACTTTGTATAATATAAGTATTACTTGCAAGGAATGTAAGCAGAATTGAATAAAAGCAGTAGGCTGTAGTGTGTAATTGTATTGGGGATATAGTATATTATACCTAGGGAGCACTTTGTATAATATAAGTATTACTTGCAAGGAATGTAAGCAGAATTGTAGCAAAGACAGTAGGCAGTTGTGTGTATTTGTAGAGGGGATATAGGATATTATACCTTGGGGAGCACTTTATATAATATAAGTATTACTTGCAATGAATGTAAGCACAAATGTAGCAAAGACAATAGGCTGTAGTGTGTATTTGTAGATGGGATAAAGGATATTATACCTTGGGGAGCACTTTGTATAATATAAGTATTACTTGAAAGGAATGTAAGCAGAATTGTAGCAAAGACAGTAGGGTGTTGTGTGTATTTGTATTGGGGATATAGTATATTATACCTTGGGGAGCACTTTGTATAATATAAGTATTACTTTCAAGGAATTTGAGCAGAATTGTACCAAGGACAGTAGGCTGTAGTGTGAATTTGTGGAGGGGATATAGGATATTATACCTTGGGGAGCAATTTGTATAATATAAGTATTACTTGCAAGGAATGTAAGCAGAATTGTAGCAAAGACAGTAGGCGGTAGTGTGTATTTGTATTGGGGATATAGTATATTATACCTTGGGGAGCAATTTGTATAATATAAGTATTTCTTGCAAGGAATGTAAGCAGAATTGTAGCAAAGACAGTAGGCTGTAGTGTGTATTTGTAGAGGGGATATAAGATATTATACCTTGGGGAGCACTTTGTATAATATAAGTATTACTTTCAAGGAATTTGAGCAGAATTGTAGCAAGGACAGTAGGCTGTAGTGTGAATTTGTGGAGGGGAAATAGGATATTATACCTTAGGGAGCACTTTGTATAATATAAGTATTACTTGCAAGGAATGTAAGCAGAATTGAATAAAAGCAGTAGGCTGTAGTGTGTAATTGTATTTGGGATATAGTATATTATACCTAGGGAGCACTTTGTATAATATAAGTATTACTTGCAAGAAATGTAAGGAAAATTGTAGCAAATACATTAGGCTGTAGTGTGTATTTGTAGAGGGGATATAGGATATTATACCTTGGGGAGCACTTTGTATAATATAAGTATTACTTGCAAGGAATGTAAGCAGAATTGTAGCAAAGACAGTAGGGTGTTGTGTGTATTTGTATTGGGGATATAGTATATTATACCTTGGGGAGCACTTTGTATAATATAAGTATTTCTTGCAAGGAATGTAAGCAGAATTGTAGCAAAGACAGGAGGCTGTAGTGTGTATTTGTAGAGGGGATATACGATATTATACCTTGGGGAGCACTTTGTATAATATAAGTATTACTTTCAAGGAATTTGAACAGAATTGTAGCAAGGACAGTAGGCTGTAGTGTGAATTTGTGGAGGGGATATAGGATATTATACCTTGGGGAGCAATTTGTATAATATAAGTATTACTTGCAAGGAATGTAAGCAGAATTGTAGCAAAGACAGTAGGCGGTAGTGTGTATTTGTATTGGGGATATAGTATATTATACCTTGGGGAGCACTTTGTATAATATAAGTATTTCTTGCAAGGAATGTAAGCAGAATTGTAG
>PNEQ01130694.1:0-14547 GCA_003012365.1 Medauroidea extradentata | reverse complement strand
CATTCTACTAGAGACAACAATGACCTTGCTCGATCTTGCCACATTCTACTAGAGACAACAGTGACCTAGCTCGCTATGACTTGCCACATTCTACTAGAGACAACAATGACCTTGCTCGTTCTTACCACATTATTCTAGAGACAGCAGTGACCTAACACGCTATGACTTGCCACATTCTACAAGAGTCAACAATGACCTTGCTTGTTCTTGCCACATTCTATTAGAGACAACAATGACCTTGCTCGGCCTTGCCACATTCTACTAGAGACATCAGTTACCTTCCTCGGTCTTGCCACATTATACTAGAAAGATGTGACATAGCTCACTATGTCTGGCCACATTCTACTAGAGACAACAATGACCTTGCTCGTTCTTGCCACATTATACTAGACACAGCAGTGACCTAGCTCGCTATGTCCTGCCACATTCTACTAGAGACAACAATGACCTTGCTCGTTCTAGTCACATTCTACTAGACACAGCAGTGGCCTAGCTCGCTATGTCTTGCCACATTCTACAAGAGACAACAATGACCTTGCTCGTTCTTAAAAACATTATACTCGACACAGCAGTGACCTAGCTCGCTATGTCTTGCCACATTCTACTAGAGACAACAATGACCTTGCTCTGTCTTGCCACATTCTACTAGAGACAGCAATGATCTTGTTCGATCTTGCCACACTCTACTAGAGAAAACATTGACCTTGCTCGTTCTTGGCACATTCTATTAGAGACAACAATGACCTTCCTCGGTCTTGCCACATTATACTAGACAGATGTGACATAGCTCACTATGTCTGGCCACATTCTACTAGAGACAACAATGACCTTGCTCGTTCTTGCCACATTATACTAGACACAGCAGTGACCTAGCTCGCTATGTCCTGCCACATTCTACTAGAGACAACAATGACCTTGCTCGTTCTAGTCACATTCTACTAGACACAGCAGTGGCCTAGCTTGCTATGTCTTGCCACATTCTACAAGAGACAACAATGACCTTGCTCGTTCTTAAAAACATTATACTCGACACAGCAGTGACCTAGCTCGCTATGTCTTGCCACATTCTACTAGAGACAGCAATGACCTTGCTCGATCTTGCCACACTCTACTAGAGAAAACATTGACCTTGCTCGTTCTTGCCACATTCTATTAGAGACAACAATGACCTTGCTTGTTCTTGCCACATTATACTAGAGACAGCAGTGATCTAGCTCGCTATGTCTTGCCACATTCTACTAGAGGCGACAATGACCTTGCTCTGTCTTGCCACATTCTACTAGAGACAGCAATGACCTTGCTCGATCTTACCACACTCTACTAGAGAAAACATTGACCTTACTCGTTCTTGGCACATTCTATTAGAGACAACAATGACCTTGCTCGTTCTTGCCACATTATACTAGACACAGCAGTGACCTAGCTCGCTATGTCTTGCCACATTCTACTAGAGACAACAATGATCTTGCTCGTTCTTGCCTTATTCTACTAGAGACAACAATGACCTTGCTCGGTCTTGCCACATTCTACTAGAGGCAACAATGACCATGCTCGTTCTTGCTACATTCTACTAGAGACAGCAATGACCTTGCTCGATATGTCGTATGGCTAGTGATCCCCGGATACATCTCACCATGTACGTGCTACACGGGTTGTCTAACTGTCAGCATTGCCATAATTCTCCGTAGAGTGCCGGTATCTCAGAAACCGTTTGTCTGTGCGTGTTCGGACATGTGCACTTTCTTGGATCCTTATAATATTCCGGTTCTTTATTCACTAGGATGTGCCGCTGCAAGCGTCAAGGTACAGAAATACATACAAAATAACAGAGGCGGCCCCATGTTTGCATCGTTTAGAAGGATAGTGGTCACACTTTGTTAGCTGCGTCCGTGTCGTCATTCATCTTTATTAAATCCGGAAGGTTACTTTCCTAATTGAAGTGTTTACTTTACTTGTCCATCGCTGTTCACGTTGTTCACTCGTGACAATACATGTGTGGTTGCTGTATTAATTATTCTTGATTTACGTCTGGCTGTTTGTATACCCGCGAGTTATTCAATCATTTACAATATATTCTGTACATATCTTAATATATAAAATGAATTGTCCTGACTGACACACTCATTCATTCACTCACTCATCAACTCACAGCCCAAACCGCAGGACCTATAACTGTGAAATTATGAGAGAAGCTTCCCCTTGCCCCGGAGGCACCCACTTAGAACGAATTTTGCGAAATTCGATAACTAAGGAGATGAAAAGGGGTTAAATCTGTTTTCACCCTGATATCTCATTGACCGGGAATGCTATCAATATTTTTTAAACCTCATAATATTGTCAAAATAAATGCATATTTGCGGATTTTTCGATTTTGCAAAATTCAAAAATTAGGGGGTGAAAGGCCGTAAAATGTGTTTATAATTAATCCATGATTTCTCCTAAACTATTTCAGATAGTCAGGTGATTTTTTTCTTTAAAATTATGCTGAGTTAAGAATCTAAAAAGAGTTTTTAGAATTTTTCGAAATTCGTCCTTGAAAGCTCTTAAAAAATATATAACGTGTTTTAATTAATCCTACTTATCTCCTTAAACAGTGAAAATATTGAAATGGATTTTGCTTTAAAATAAATCTTATTTAAATACCAAAATAGTCATTTCAGGATTTTATGATATTCGAAAATTAAGGATGTGAAAAGCAGTAAAATGTTACAGTCTCCCTAAAAAAGAGAATGATCACGGAGAAATAATTCAACAAAAGAGTTATCGCGGCCTGCCTTTAAGCACTCATTCAGGAATTGTATAAAGTTGGTGGTGTTGAAGGGGGTGGGGTTTCGTGTTAGTATCCCGTTCACGACTTTGCGATGGGAATTACTATGACTTCATACGAGCATATTGCGCGAGTTCTTTACATGGAGCGAAGACAATTTATAGTTCACTGTTAAATACCTTCATCACATATTTTATCCAGAGTTACAGTATACATTACATAATTTCACGCGGGCGAACCCGCAGCCGGCCAGCAAGTGTGTGTGTGTGTGCGTGTGCATATATATATATACACACACTAATTTCATACACACGTATAAGACGAAGTGTTACCTACAAGTCACAGGCGCTCTCGTACTGTCTCAGTAACAATTTTACAATGTATACAGTCAAGTGACTGGCTTATAAGCAGAAATATGCTCTGCGAATAACGAATAGAGCTGCATATGAACTGTAAAGCAATTAAACTAGTTAGCGTAAAAATATTTTCTCGCAAATAGTTTGTTCTTCGTGCCAATATTTTTAAAAGTAACGTGGAAAAGTTTTAGTACTTGTCTAATCAGGGTAAAGAAATGCTAATGCTACCATGTTACGACAGAAAATCTAAGAAGAAGATAAATTTTTTTACATTGAAGAACATGTTTTATATAAACAACGGAAATCTGTCCGCTATCTCAAAATGAATGACTAGGTAATTGTTTATATTATAGGCCTACACAAAACAAACTTAATTTCACGATGGAACGAATAACTTGAGAAAGACTAATATTAACTAAACTTGTGTATTTGCCTGCGGTAGAGAGTTGTCCACACATTTCTGTATTGCAATAGAACAAACCACAGATAAGTCATATAATAATACTACGAAGGTTCATGCTCTATTACTCACGTGGCCTCAGAGAGCGAAGATACCGTTTCGTTCGCAGTTTTACTGTTACCTTACTACATCAAGTCAGGAAAAACACGCTCGAGAGACGAGTTAGGTGTACAAAGGATTAGCTGTTTAAAGTTAATGAATATAAATACACTAACTTGTTGTATGATTCACAACTGGTTGTTTTACCACTGAACAGAAACAAGGTACGTGCACAAAACATGCAATGTAACTATATTGTAACTTTTACTGAGATTAGGGATACTTGCAAGTGAATTGTAATGCTGGTTAGTTGTAAGAGAGGGCCTCATGGCCCTAAGCTTGCCAGCTTAAATAAAACATAAATAATAAATAAATAAATAAATGAACTCCACAGAATTGTTTGCAGGCTTCCGCGATCAAATTTGATATTAATACCTTGGCTTTCCAGCTTGAGCTATGTCGATGTGGTAAAAATACTGACACTCCGACAAAAAGTAGAGAATATTGATATAATCAGAGTTTCAACTTTTTAACAAGAAATGCACAACTGCCTACAAAAAAATTTGAATTAATTAAATTTAAAAACTATTCCTTTGGTCAACAATAAAAGTTTTCGCCATGATTGGCCGAAACAATTGCCAATGAGAAGTGACCTTCTCTGATTGGCCTTCCTCTCAGCCAATCAGGAGTGGGCCCCCTGTGATTGTTACAGCTAGCTAACTCAAGGGTTTACTATTTATGGATCTGATAACTCAGCCCTGAAGATGCATGCGGTAAAGCACTACCACAACGATGCGGTTCATCCTCGAAATCCACGATATTTTACCCAACAAAGTTTGACTGCAACATTAAGTTTCTGGCAAATGACAGGTACTCAGGAGATCTCATGTATCATAATTACTGTGACTGATACAACTCATTTATATGTATATATATATATATATATATATATATATATATATTAAAACAATATACATAAATGTATGTATACAGTTATATATTTAGTTTAATATATATATATATAGATATTCAGTTAAATATCTATATATTTAGTTATATATGTATATATATATATATATATATATATATATATATATATATATATATATATATATATATATATATATATATATATACATATATATATATATATAGAGAGAGAGAGAGTGAGAGAGAAAGAAAGAGGGAAAGCGAGAGGATATTCACAAAAAACACCGACAAACATCGGCAAGTGATTCCTTATGAAAAATAAAGCAGAAAAAAATGTAGACATTTGTGACGTAACAGTAATATTAAGGGAGTAAGCCGCCTTTGAAAACCAAATCTTAAAGATTTGATTTCCTCACAAAGCGAACACTAATCAGTGTAAATTTATAAAACACATGATATTACGTCATGACAATGCGGCCCACGAGACATCAGTAAACGCTTCAGTTGATACATTCAACCCGTACTAAAATAAAGCGGGTGACAATCATTATATCGCTAACCACCTTTTTAACGTAAGGATAATCCAACATTTAAAATTGAATTATTGGGCAATGTTAACTTAGAATTAAAATAGGTCCTCATGTAGAGGCGATCTTGGACTCAATGTTTCCTGCCAAACGCACGTGAAATTTTGGCGTGGTGAAACCTCGCGAGGCAAGAATGGTCGCGAGGCTGCCTCACATTGCATAAGGACTACTCGAGTCTACCACGCGAGCCATCAGTAGCTGGCAACGAAGAACAGTCCACACAGATAGCTCCGCTCGCACTGAGGCGTCTTTGAGCACGGCACGAAAACCGAATCCAGTCGGCTCTTCCCGAGGCAGCCTCGCCCGAGCCAACACGAGCACTGCCTCGCAAAGTCAATACACGCCTTTAAAAACACACACAATTAATTAAATTGGTTTAAGCTAGAGTTTCAGCCATAAATATATCTTAATAGTTAGAGAGTGCTCATGTTAGATAACAAAAATGTTAGCTGCAATAAACCGTTAATGGTGTGTAAAATAACACAGCGCTGCACTGCTTGTGTGACACTGATGAGACATTGTTTGAGTGGTAACTGGCATTTAGGAAATCTGCCTTAAATATCAGACAGACACATAACTAGGGTTGAGTGACAAGGAAGGTAAGGAAAATGTGTCGACGTATTACTACTGACATTAAATCGCGTAACTGGTATGAGATTGTAATGTTAGGAGTATTTAGGAAAATTACATTTGACTTCAAATTTACAACAGGGCTGTTGTTACAGATCAATCCAGCCGCCCGCTCGTTTTTAAGTGGAAGAGCTTAAAATCTCAAATTTTTTCTTCTCTCTCTGCATGTTGCACAACTTTCAACACAACTTTCTGGCAGAGAAAAACTCCCCTAGCGATGTCACAGTCACAAATTCTTTGCAAATTTTAATGACTTGGGGACTGTTAGTTCATATATTCCTGACTTCAATTTTAAACCAAAATTGCATAACATAAAGCCAACAGTAAACCATACCATCCATCACACACCCGCATATGTTTGAGCCACTGACTGGTTTGTGGTCGTAGATTTTTATTTATCTTAAGACGTAAGTAGGACCAAAACCATAAAAATTAAGACAATTAGAATTTTCTTAGACGAAGTGCTTTTAAAATTAAATTTTTTATTTCCTACGTCTACAATAAATAATGTTATTTTTCTTTCTCAAGGCAGTATCAGTATTGGTATCGGCAATACCACACAGTGCCTGAAAATAATACCGACTCCCGTACACTCTTCCGTAGTGCCAGAATTACATATATTGTTTAAATGTAAAACTTCGTGCATTGTACCGACAAGATATTCCACTTGCACGTTAATACATTTTTTTTTTTTTTTTTCAAAATACACACAGAAATTCAGCCAGGAACAAAGTGATGTTTACGGTTATGTGAACTATATATATATATATATATATATATATATATATATATATATATATATATATATATATATATATATATATATATAATATTCCTAAACGACAAGTACGAACGCTGTGAGGTGATTCCCTATCTAAAATAGGATATAAAATATTATACGAACAATGTCGTACAGTAACTCATAAGGGAGGTATCAGTCCTAAAACTATCCATATTTTTTAAAATGGTTTCGAACTGAAGATGAAAAAAAAAAATGTAGTAGAGTTTTAACTGTTCAGTCCAAGCCTGAGCGGGCCAAAATCAGTCAGGGTTTGTTTTGCTCGTCTCTAGAAAATACCTGCACAAGTGCACAGATTTTACCCACACGCACTCAGTTCTACCTGCACAACTCAGGCCTGTGCAGGTAATACGTCAGATAAAACTGAGCGTGCCTAGCCTCATTCTGACACAAAATACGGAATAATTCATAAGTGAATGTACAACACGGGAAGCGAAAGCACACTGCACGAGACAGCAATATTGCGGTATTGTATAGCTGTGTGACAGAAATTCACTCTTAAATGTGTAACTGCAGATTATTACGCGCTAAACGAGACATAATAGGGGAGTGTGAACATTACGCAAGAGTCAGTCGTACCAATGTGTCGGTGTGTAGCTGCATTAAGTTGGCTGCCTATCCAGGCCGTTCAGCGGTTGCATAGCTTCGACCGTTACCAGACCATTCGAACACTTTTCACCGCACGTGAGTCATCTTTAGTTAGGAACAGCATTCAAAGAATGTTACACGTGCGTATACCCATATCATGTTCAACATTCGCACTTTCTAACGGCTGAAAATGGCGAGAATAGGTGTTTTCGCTGTGCTCTTAAGGTATGGATATTTTGGCGCAGAATATGTAAATATACACGCGTGTAAAATACCTTATATTTAAGGGAGCTGTGAGGGTGAACACTTGTTGCTTGTTCGAGGCCTAGACGTGCGGAAGCGACAAGGACTATTCAGCACGCGCATTACACTGAGAAAACAATTTTGTTGGTGCAAACAAAATTTGTTTGAATCAACCAAATCATTTGTTTGTATAGGGGCAATTAGATATTTGTTTGCTCGTAGCAAATTATTTTGTTCCCTCTATTTGTTTCAGGCAAACAACTGAATTTTGTTAGCAGTACCAAATATTTAGCTGGTCATAAAAAATATTTCTTTGGACATATTAAATGCACACGCAATATTTTAAGAACTAAAAAAGTATATTTTATAATCTTAACAAATTTCTGAAATTTTAACACCTAAAAAAAGTGCTGATGGACCGGGATTTGATCCACTATCCCTTCGCTTGCCTCTCTCTACATATGACCTAACCAACTGATCTGCGAGTACTTCTGTGACAATGGGACTGTTATTTGTATAGGAATAGTTAGGCCTAATATTAAATTACGATTGTACTGCTTTGTTTTCAAACATTTTTGTCTTCCGTCTGTGAACATGTAAACGACGACAAATAATATTACCAAATGATTGCCGTGCACCGCAGCACAAAGAACGAGACGTGCAGCTGCGGTGTTTTTCAAGTTTATAGCATTTTCCGTTGTGATCGATCAAATAAACCACTTTGAAATTGTTATAGCTAAAATTAAGATACTTTAATAATGCTGATTAACAGTTTAGAGATCCTACTTGTCGCACAAGCCTATATTTTGAAAGTTGAGGTATACAGTGTTCGCCATCTTATCGCTCACGCACGCCAGCCTACCATCTTCCGCAAGTCAACCAAATGGATTTAGTTTCGCCAACAAAATCATTTTGTCCATAGAAAAAAATTTTTTGGATCAAAGTACATCACTTATAACTAACAATATTATTTTGTTGACAAGCTGTAACAAGTTGTTTGTTTACACAAAATATTTGTTCGACGTCCTTTAGTAACCAAATATACGTTTGGCACAAATAAAGTGCGTTTAAATGAATAACTTGGTCGAGGGAAATAAATAAATTTGTTTGGAGGACTCCAAGTTTGGTCTTACCAACAAAATATTGTTTAGCTGAAGCAAACATCACCCAAACAAATATATTTAGTATAATGAAACAATTCTTTCTCTCAGTGTCCGCCTCACTCTAGCCTCTAGGCTCTAGCCACTGAACTGATGTGCTGTCTTCTCGCTGACAACCCACCTGTATGAAACATTCAGTAATCACCCTATCATTCAATGACGTGTTGTTAAGCTGATGATCACCCGGATTAGCATACATCAGTGGTACTGCAATACTATTACTTTTCACTATGTATATACCTGCATCGCATATTCTCTGACTATCATATGTGTATTTGACGTGAATTTTGGTTATGTTATTTAACTCTTTACAAGTTTGTTAATTTCGTGCGTCACATTTAATAATACATTTTTTATCAGGGCAGTACCTTTAAAATAACGTGCTCAACATTTGTGTCTAGTGGGTGCCTGTCAACTACGACTGCAGTCTCCGAGAAATATACAGGTCATTCAGGATAAAGTGCGCACTTGTGAAGGACGTTACTTTTTTCCTTTGAAATAATTTATACATTTTCACCACCTCTTAATCTAATAATAGCAACCTATGTAACGATCTTGTGTATAGATTGTACTGCAGTCAAAACACAACGTCTAAAATTACAAGAAATAATATGTTTAATTATTGTTCCAGACAATATGTTCTTCAATAGGGCACATTATATCGCATACCAAGTATACAGCGTAGTCCGATAGTTGGCGGTACAGTCTCAGACTAGTTGTTCTGCAGGTGCTGCCTAGGGAGAGCTAACTAATGGTTTATATATCAGAGATCTTCCATTTTCATTGATCTACTTCTCTTTAATGAGAAGTGTATAATTTATCTGAAACACTGTGTAGGAATCACCACGAGCCACTGTTGTTTTCCAGCAGAACAAGTGACGAGTAGTATTTACTTACTTCATGTAATGTTAGCAACTCAGGAAAGATATTGTAGTTGGATGCGTTTTATGCCCATGTATAGTACTAATTATTGTGTTCTGGGTTTGCATCATTCTATACACGAAATAATTACTTTTTTAGAATGTGGTTAAGAGCAGTTCCTACCAACGGAGCGCTAGCTAGAGATATCACTCTGTGACATAAACCATTTTATACACTGAGACAAGGATGTCATTACTGCAGGAATATGATTAATTATAAGAAGATATTTACGAGCGCAACTTTCGCATAAAACACACATACATAATTACAGTTTTAAGGATGCGATTTTAAAATGTTTGTTGCAGTGGTAGTTTAAAGATATTTACAAAACTGCCGACAAGATTCTGTTGTAATGTGGAGATTATCTAAATGAACAACAAAGTCAGTAATCGCGTATAGGTAAGAGGATATATAACTTAGTCAGAACATGTATAATTATGCAAATCTCTATATTATATGTGTAGTATATTCAGACGTAGAAAGATGCAGGATGTGTTTGACTCACAGGTAGGGCGGTCGGCAGTCCAGAACCACGTGAACCATGTTCCCTGTGGAGTCTCCCACCTCCAGGTAGTACCATTGGCATCCTGCATGTTCCAGTCCCAGACTGTGGGCCCGGGAGAGTACAGGTTCAAGGCAGATGGTCTGTGCACAGCCTCGCCGCTCTCAGGAAGTAGGTCGTACACGAAGGGAGACTGCACACAAGCACACACTCTACTGTGGCAAACATGATACTGTTCCATGACTGGCTATGCAATACGTGCATGCCGTGCAGTGTGAATACGCGCTATAGTACTGTGCCTGCCAGTCACACCCATTAAGTGTGTGTAGTCTACTGGCAAGAGAGTGTAACTGATCCCATCAGTCTAACAGTCACACAGGCAATGTCAAGTGTGGCAACACCACCCGTTATTCTGTGAACATTGAGCATATTCGATAATCTGTTCCCCGCGGCCAAAGTTCTCAAAATATTCAACAAATATCGAAGTGACGCAGTGGTTAAACAATTGACTCGAATAATGGAGGACATAGGTTCGATTCATGGTTTGACCAACAATGATTTCGGTACTACCAACCATGTCCGGAAGTGCTCAACAACAGTGCGCCGTTTCAGATTCATTAACCGCTTCCCACCAGCCTGAGTGATGTTTTACATTTCTAATAGCCTAGCAGTCAAATCCACATTAAGCTGAGTTTTAACTTTATCAGAATTATCAAGTTATATATTTTTTGTAACTTTTGAAATGAAAAATTACCAAACTACATGTGCGTCACAGTTTTCTCTTTTCTCTGTCATTTGTAATTACTTATTACGCTTTTCCTCGCACACATTTGTTTGAAGTAGACTCTCCTGAACGAATGCTACTATAAATGTGAATATTTAGTACAAAACGTATAAGACAAAATCACTCTCTGCTAAAAATATCCTGAGAAACCAGTGTTTATATGCTACGTTGTTTCATTTTAAAAAGATTCCTACCGTTTGTATTGGCAAATAACCTACTACTGTTGTATATTACAGATATGAACGAAGACTATTACCATTTTTGTAATTTTTAGCAGTACGATTTTTATGTACATACATTCTCTCTGTTCCCAGGTACAGGAACCAACTTAATTTTTTTATCGTTTATAGAGTAAAGGGGATCACAAAATATATATTTTCCTCAAACATAAGATAATATTTTTTTATTGACTGAAGTATTGTAATAATCGTCTTCTGTTATTTATTATAAATGCTCTAACAGAAAATTATTTTGTCGTAGTAAATCTTATGTTGAATTTAAAATTGTAAGGAACATACTTAAAAGTTAAAAATTATGTTAAGCTTAATCTACCATGTTTTATTTTACTTTGCTAATATAAAGAGCAAACTGAAGATATAAAAAGCTATGGTCAAGTATTGCAAGTTTTATTTCGGAAGCAAAACTACTACTAAAGTGACGTATACACAGACTCATGCCATTAATATTAACAGCAAACCCCACACGACAGCTACAGAATATCGCCACTTGACGCAGTTTCTTCAAGTTCTTTATACACGTGTAATAAATTACAGTGTCACTTGTAAATACAAATAATGGTTAAGTGTGTCACTTGTAAGTAGAATTATATATATATATATATATATATATATATATATATATATATATATAGGTTAAGTTTGAAGTAGTGTCAAATTCCTTATTGTTCTGCAACCATTAATACATGAAAAATTGCTCCAGGAACTGCTAGATAGCTAGAATAATCCGAAATGATTGATTCAAGTTAAATATAAAAGATGAATGTGTGTAGATTATTATAGGTTAAAATAAACCTTTACAACATAGTTAATTTATGTATAAATAACTTAATAAACAATGAAAATTGGAATTTCTGATATATGAGTCAGTGGATTTCCAGTCTGGATGTGTTACAAATATATTACATGAAAAAATACTTCAACGAACATATTTCTAAATATATTTTGTATAACTGATAGTTACACAATACTCATATAACTTGTTAGAAATGCATTAAAAGTTAATTTGATTAAAATCAATTACACTACAAAGTAGGGCTTCAGATTAGGTTATTTTGATTTTAAACCTGAATAAGTGTCGAACCGAAACGTTTTTACATACGAATTAAGATATCGCAACCTTATTTATTGTAAATTAATAAAATTGGTGGTAGCGTCAAACTAAGACTACAGTTATGTAATGAAAAAACGGAAATTTTCATAATATTTATTGGAAGGTGCCGCAGTCTCTGTTGAGTGGCAGAAGTTGGAACATCATGAAGAACCTCAAATAAGAATGAATAGGAGAGCTGATGATGGCTTGCAGAACTTGTAATTTATAAAAAAAATATGTTATATTGTACCAATGTATGTTAACTTTTGAGAGTGTTTAACCTCTCACCTGGTTTTTAGATACATGGAAATTTTCATACTAAAAATAGTAAAGATAACTGCAAAACGGCCGAAAGATAACTTCATGCAGTGCTCACTGTCGTGAACGGCCTATATCATGATGTGTGGGTTGGGCAAATTGCGAGCGTCTGACTAGCCGGTGTAAAACAGTAGGGTAGTAGGCTACGGCAAGTGCAAGCAATAAGGTTCGGACGTACGCGAAGCAAGGTTACTGAAACAGCAGGAGCCAGCTTCGTTGCGTAAGCGTCTAGACATGTGGTGACGCGTATCAGCTGGACTCTCACCAGACGCCAGCCACCGGCTCAGAGATGAATGGCATGCAGGCCTGGAGGGGGTTGGCAAAGGAGGAGGGGGAAACGAACGTGCTGCGATCTGTCACATGCTTTGGAACTGTATGTATTTTGGGAAAATAGCGCAGCCTGCACGGATAAAATTCGAACTACGTCTGACCTATTTTTATCTTAAATGCAAACAACACAATTCTCGTTACAGCTGAATAATATTTTTGTTCACAGATGTTTTCTATTAGCTGAAATTTGAAAGCAGATTCTCCAACACACCAAAAAAATAAATTGCCTTTACTGCAAATTTCGTACCAACATCTGCATATATTTCTCTTTGGAATCGTCGTTCATTTGACACAATAATTTTGACAGAAGTGTTATGACACGACGATCCATGCTCACAATTTCGCGCAGCCGTCATGTCACTAATGTCGTTCCAGTGACACGTAGGAGTTATCGCGGTCTGATAAAAGAACCATGCTCGACCTGCAGTCTGTAATGTTACCTTCCCTGCGCTGGCCACCGAGGTTTATAGATCTCTTCATCTACTACGACCCAACTTGTACCGCGGTCTGTCCCTGTCTGATGCTCAAAGTGCTTCATGGCTGTCTATATCTGTTATATAGGCTGTGTCACCCACGTACGTGGAGACGTGTCGTGTCAAATGACGTACTAATCATCCTGGTAAAAACTGGGTACGTAAATAAACAATCTCGGAGCTTGGCGAAACTTGCTGGTGTAATGTTATAAACTTCACATTCTCAGCTTCTCACGACATTAGTCAAGACTTGTTCGTGTCGATGGCGATCACGAATATAAACTCTGTACTGAAAAATTACTGATTTGTCAAGTTAAAGAAGAATGTAAACGGAATAGTTTTTTTAATTGGACAATTTTTTATTTTCCTGTGTATTTGACGGATACATATTTACATAAATAATTGTGTGTGTAAAACTCGTAAGTAGTGATTATACATTCTACATAATACATACAAAAATTATAGAAATATTATATCGTAATTGTTTAAAAACTGACATACTTGATCCAGTATGGATGCAGGCCTGGAAATTGGATTTGGTAATGAACTGCATAAATGTATGTGCTGAAGATATGTAACTGGTAGCTGTGAAGATAGTTGTACATAAGCCTCGGGTAGAGGAGTAGGGTTTAGCTCAGACTGGCTCTAGCAGGAACATCGGTGAGTGAGGACTGACTTGTTGTGAACCGAACTTGTCGGTTTGACCGGCCAGTTCGACGATGCACGAGACGATTGGACATGTCAATTTTCATCAACTAAAGATAATTGACATTGTTTGCTTACGTTTTTGTACACTCCACAGCTACGTTTTGAACACTTTGACGCAATCAGAAGCTTTTACGGACCGTATAATCCAATTGAAATAGTTTGGAACATTTTATGACGCAGTTCGCAACAATTTGTAAACATAATGTATCTTCGCCATAGACATGTTGCGAACTCAGCAGAGACACAGGTGCAGACAGTGTAGCTAGCCTCGTGCTACACTAGCGCATTCTAGTGACTGTTACCCAATATCAAGAAAATATTACCAGGAGCAATAATTATTATTTTTCCTGTTAAATTGTAAATATAACAAAAGAGTTTTATATGTAAATAAAATTGTACGTTGTGAGTTGCGTAATTATTATATTGGGTAAATATCAAGAGTAGCTACTCATCGCGTAGGGACTAAACTATTGGTTTTACAGGTAAAGTTTCTTAATAAAAAATGTTTCTACAGTGATGAAAATGAGTCGTACGTAAAGAAAATTGTAGTTTACTTACTTTGAAATTTTCCGTTTTTCGTCCAAATTCTAAGTCCGACTCCCGTGTTTTACGTCTTCGCCATG
>PNEQ01130693.1:0-14526 GCA_003012365.1 Medauroidea extradentata | reverse complement strand
GCAACAGAAATTCACATGTTAAAACCAATACACAGCAGAAACACAGATGTTAGAACAAACGTACGACAGAAACACGCAACTTAGAGCCACGTATTACAGAACAATGTACGTTAGAAACGTCGTACAGCAGAAATGTACATGTTAGAACCGATGTACAGCAGAAACACACATGTTAGAATATACGTACGACAGAAACACACAACTTAGAACCACAGATGACAGAACCACGTACCGTACGTTAGAAACGTCACACAACAGAATTTCACATCTTAGAACTGTTAAACAATAGAATCAGAGATGTTAGAACAAATGTGTGACAGAAACACACAGCTTAGAACCACACATTGCAGAACCACGTACGTTAGAAACATTATGCAACAGAAATTCACATGTTATAACCAATACACAGCAGGAACACAGATGTTAGAACAAACTTACGACAAAAACACGCAACTTAGAACCACGTATTACAGAACAATGTACGTTAGAAACATTATGCAGCAGAAATTCACAGTTTAGAACGATTACTCAACAGAATCAGAGATGTTAGAACTGGTATACTATAGAAACACGTGCTTTAGAACAGTCATATAATAGAAACACACATCTAAGAACTGTCATACTTTAGAAACACATAATATAGAACTGGTATTGCTTAGAACATTCTGTCTTCTGTGTTTCTGTGGTATGTGTTTCTACCGTGTGTGTTTCTAACATCAGACAGCACCCCCAACAGAAGATTGACAATCATGAATTGCACTTTTGAGAATTTCTGATAACCTGGGTGCAATTCCATGGTTGATA
Organism: Medauroidea extradentata; assembly: GCA_003012365.1. Taxonomy (NCBI): domain Eukaryota; kingdom Metazoa; phylum Arthropoda; class Insecta; order Phasmatodea; family Phasmatidae; genus Medauroidea; species Medauroidea extradentata. The sequence goes on along the minus strand of PNEQ01130693.1, from coordinate 13,722 downwards.
ACATACGAACACTTTGTTTCACCTAAAGAAAATTGTTTAGCAATGTTACTATCAGGAAACATGAATGAGAACACATCACGAATATCAGAGCATGAACTCTTTAGAGTATCTACTCTCTACAACTTTCAATGCCCAGATAATTTCTGCTCTTGTTACTTCCTCCCTAATACAATATGACCCAAGTAATTTGTCTCCAGTTGGAACATGCACAGGATCTTGGTGAGAGGATTCTGTATTTGTAGCTTCTGTGGTCCTAGATGTAGAACAAACAAGACTACTACCACTGGAACTTTCTTGACCTGACGTTTTTGCAGGATGATGAAAAAATGATCCAAGAGGCTTTATTTTATCCAAGCATTTAACTGACCTTTTATGTAACTCTGTTTTAGAATGAGTTACGAGTGCCTTTTACCCCATATTGCGTAGTTCCAATATATTCTTGCACACATTACAAAATGCTTGTTCCTTATGTCCCGAAACTTTACTGACCCAATTTGCAAATTCAGGGAACTAGGACAAGTCAAGCCACTGCTCACTGAAATATGTCTTTTTACTTGCCATACTGAAAGAAAACTATGGCCTAGGATATTACGATATAAAGTAGCAGTATACACTACACAACACACTTGCATCTTGTTTCCACACCCAATTTCATAATGTCACAGAGAGGTTAGGTGCGCACATGTAATAAACCGCAACTTGGTCAGAGATATCACTGCCAAATAAATAACGTTTAGAAAACGTGCCGTGCCTCGCCTTGCACTTGTAATCAGTTGAATTCCGACATCAACGCAAAAAACAAATTGTAGTGGGCGGCAATGGCATGATGCGGCAGAAGCTGGTGCTTGACAATAAAGTGATACACCGAAAAAATATTTTTCCCGCGATCGCACCACTACTATTTAAAATTGTAAATACAGTTGTTCAAAACAAATACTTCTTCTTTAACCGTCACTTCCCGACATCAGCAAACGCAACGTCACAAGTTCGCGATAATGGTACAGCCAAGCAAGCGCCTAGATCCTTGGCGTAGCCGGGTATGGCCCATTGCTGTCTCTGGGACCTAGATCCTGGAGAACTAGCTTGCCAGAACGTCCGCACAAAGCATAGAAGGTAAAACCCGGATGTCCGCACAAAGCGTAGAAGACGAAACCCGGACACCAGCACAAAGAGGAATGACAAATATTTACTACTTTCCGTCCCCTCACTAACTTACCGGCGTTCGGCCGCCGGCCGGACATCGCACAAAACACAGAGTAATAACAGACAAGCCGAAAGCCGTTGCTGTAAACAGCCCAGACGGCGCTGCTTACAGTAAATACCTAAATTGTTTGTCTAGCGAAGAGGTACCTGGATAAACACAATTTTAAACAATGTTTTTTCCTGACTATGACCATTTTTAAGGTAAAAATCCTGACTAATGCCAGAATATATATAAAATTCCTGACTTTTACTGACCATTTCTCAAATTCCTGATTTTACCTGAATTTTACTGACTTTTACTGACTGTGGGAACCCTGTAATCTTCCATTTTGTGATGCGGTTCACCCACCACTTAGGCCTCTATTGTTTTATGTCTTGATTTTATTTTATTTATTTCCTTATGTTTGATTTATTGCATTTGTTATTATTTGTTTAATTATCTTGAGGTATTGTTGACAGGAGTTTGGTAAGGTACTGTTTGGCATTTTATCTGTATCAGTTTTGAAATTGTTCATTTTATATTTAATTTGGTTTGTTTAGGCTGAGGCAACTATGTGTTTTAATTTAAATTAAAGATTTTCACTGGCAGTTTAATTATTATTGTACTATAACTCAGGGCTGGGTGTATTGTGGGCTAGTATAGTTGGATGGCACAGGTGTGCCTGCCCAGTTCCTGGAATTGCTATACTTAGATTTTACTGTTTTTATAATAATTTTACTTTTCACGAAGCGCACGTGCACCGCTGCTCGTTGAGTGTGCGAGAGAGATGGTAATATGTTAGTGCAGGATGACTTATGGTTTTCAAAGCTATATTTTCACTTTACAGGTTGTTTAGATATATAAAGTTTGTAATTTATTATTATATTTAATTTAGTATTAATTTTCTGTTACGTTTTTACCGTGGTGCGTTGGGTGGCCGCTAGAAGCGCTGCAGGGAGAGAGCAAGCTTCGCGGGGTCGGCCATCTTGACTGGTTGCTCGAGCGTGGTGCGAGATGGTTGTGTGGGGCTTGTTCGGGTGTGAATAAGGATGGCTGTCTGGAACGGTGCGTGGGCTATGTGGGAGAGAGGTGGCCGAGCAGGCATGAGTATTCTATAGTAAAACAAAATTTTTCAGTGCTTTGGTCGCTGAGTGGATGGCTCGTGCGTTCATGTCGTGGCTTTTTTTAGTTTTTTCAAATTATGTTTAAATTCATCAAGTTTTTGGGGTTGAGCTGTTCTCTCCCGAGAGCGTCAGGCTGATGTTTTAAGACTATTAAGATTGAATTCCAAAACTTTCAGGATGTAAAGCTGATTTTTTAAAAAATGGTTATTTAATAAAACAGTCATGCCAACAAGTTTTTTAATGTTTGAGTAGACTGCTGCAAATGGATTCTTAGGGACCAGTGTACGACCGCATTTAGCCACTAGTAATGTAACTTTATCCTTACGTCAGCCGACCCATTACATTTCTGGTGCCGTGACCAGGATATTTGGTCCAATGATGTAAATTATCTTCATTCAGTTAGCCCCAGACGCACTACATTCTGGTGCCGTGACCAGGATATTTGGTCCAATGATGTAAATTATCTTCATTCAGTTAGCGCCAGACGCGCTACATTTCTGGTGCAGAGACCAGGATATTTGGTCCAATGATGTAAGTTATCTTCATTCAGTTAGCACCAGACGTGCTACATTTCTGGTGCCGTGACCAGGATATTTGGTCCAATGATGTAAATTATCTTCATTCAGTTAGCGCCAGACGTGCTACATTTCTGATGCCGTGACCAGGATATTTGGTCCAATGATGTAAATTATCTTCATTCAGTTAGCGCCAGACGTGCTACATTTCTGGTGCCGTGACCAGGATATTTGGTCGAATATGTAAGTTATCTTCATTCAGTTAGCACCAGACGTGCTACAATATCACGATTAATTATTGTTTTAAGTTTGCACTTTGTATTCAATTACGTTATGTGCTGAGGTATACTTTATCTTGGTAAATTTAATACGTTTAAATCTTAGTGTATTAGCTGTCTGTACGAGGCTTAAATTTCAAGGATGTTATATGTTTTAATATAATCAAGTTTGGATTTAAATATTATAGATTTAAGGTCTTGAGTGTTATCAGCTTACTGTTGTGATTTTGATATAATGATTTGGGTGTTGTTTTTAATGAGTTCCTTGATTTTCAGGAAGTAATTTTGTGGACGAAGGAATTGAATGTTTTTTTATTTGTTTTCATGGTCATCGCGTCCTGGAGGGTCGTCCCGCGGCCTTTAGCAGGCTATCACTGCCCTCACCCTTTCCTGATGGAGAACTCTCCGGACCAGGCGACTTCGTCTACGCTTTGTCCATGATTGATGAATGAAGACACGAACCCCGCAAAATGTGGCACCGAGTGCTCACATGTGTCCTGTGGGTGTTTATCTGTGGCGAGTACATTTGGTGCGAAGCGGACTTTTGAATATCGCGCGCCTCGTCGTTGGGGTTCGGGTGCCTTCGTGCCCGGTCGGAGACTGTGCCTCCCTTCCACCTTCTCCTAACATTCCTCCACTCCCCTCCCTCCCCTATATAGGTCACGTGGTCGGCTCCCCAGTTGGGTTGTGTTACTCTTTGTTCAGCCTTCGGAGCGTCTACATCGCCGGCCTCCCGACAACAAGCTTTCGCTTCGGTGAGTTTTAAGTTTACGTTATTGTATCCTTTGCGTTCATTGGTGCTGTGGATTCTATCCCCGGTACGGTAATTCGTGTGTTGTCGAGAAGCCGACGAGTGTATACATGTATCTTTCGAACATTAAAATTTTCATTGTGTTTAGTCACTCACATGTATCTTTCATTTTGTACATTGAATTTATAATAATAATGATGTTATCAGACTTTAAATGTGTGTGCCTTTGCTTTGGTAGTTACTTTATGAACCATTGCTCACAAACCCGTAATCCCTTTGTACCTTGAAGCGGTACACAGTCATATCAAGATTGGGTATTGTGGATGAACCCCACATATGAACATTATATGCTTGTGAGAGGCTTTGGAGGTTCCTTGACTAAGAACTTGATGTTCATTCTAAATGCACTATCCAGTGCTTCTACAAATTGCAGTTGTGTGTGCCACCTCGCTCCCTTCGGGTGTATTCCTCTTCCCTACTCCGCACCGCCGCACGTTCCTTCCCCTCCCTCTGCCCTCCCCTGATATATGCTTAATGGCGCGGGGCTTTGCAGCTGTGGAGTCAGTCGCTAGCGTGGCTCGGCCAGGTCCACTTCTGTTCTCTGTAGCTCTCGTCGTAAAAATGGTAAGTGGCTGGACTCTAAAGACTATGAATTTATCGCGCACTTGTCAATTGAGGTATAGGTCCTGTTATCTATCCCCATTTTGTGGGTTGTTCGCAAGTTAGATCTTAGTGTGCTTCCATGCTGTATTGTTACTGTACTCTTAGTATAACACCCTTGTTTTGAAACTGTGGAAGTGTTCTTCCGTTTTAATTAAGACTCACCCTTGATTCTTTTTGGGTTTTTGGACATTACTCGCCAAGTGGTGATAGCATTACACCCTGACAGAAGGCAGGCAGCCAGGCAGGTAGTATAGGGAGTGAGTTGCCTTGATCCAGGGTAGGAGAGCCGATGGCCAGGTCCATGCTGCTCTTCACGTGTAAGCCAATCAGAGGGGTGCCACAACAGCCCATCTCCTCATACAGGCTTCTGCATAACTGAGGTCACCCAACTGAGCTACTAGATATACTATGGACCACGTCCGGCACTAAAGAGAGCCACATGTTCCTTACTCCCAGGGGAAAAACGGAGGTAGATACCCTGACCAATAACGGACGTCAGTACTGTATACACTACAGTACTTTGTAATCACCTCATTTTCACAAAATAGTAGTTCATTAAGCAAAGGAAGGAGCGTAAAATTTACTACTAGAACCAGGTCAAGAGCCAGTAGCAACGCAAACTTTAGTTCCTGCCCAGTAGCAGTGACGCAGCAGACTCATGAATTTAAGTTACAGGTGAAGAATTCAACAGTGTGCTTGCCTTTGAGCAATGTAAGCCAGCTGTGAAAGTCACAGAAGGAGGAATTAAGTCATGGCTAGGCAAAGAGTAAGGCAGAGGAGTGAAACAGTAAAGAAAATGCAGAAGAGGTGACGTCATGCAAAGAATTTTGTTGGCCTGCCTGTAGGAGTCATCCCACCCTGGGCTGAGCAGGAACTAGTATGTCGGAATAGCTTGTAGTCGAGGGAGCCATGTATGACTAATAAATGGGCAAGTTAAAGACAATCAGTATTTACTCAGGCACATTAAATTATATTAGTCAACTTCAACCGACATAATAACTGCTAAGCAGTAAAAGTAGCAGCACTAGATGACATGGCAACTGACATCAAGACATAGCTTACTAATGTGATCTGGGTAACACACGAACAGCTTAACAGCTTGCCAGTCTACAGTTGTGTGTGCGTGCCATCTCAGAGCTTTGCTTTTGTTTGGGTGTAGGAACATTGCTGGGCCTGACCAAGTTGCCAGCAAACCACTCCGAAGATCCTCTCTTGAAGATAAAAATGAGCCAGTCCAGAGAATTGCCTGAATTTTTTCAGATAGAATGAAAATCCCCTGAAATTTCCCTGATATTTCCTGGTGACTACAATTTCCCTGAAAGGTAATTCCAGCTTTTTCAGGTTTGTGACCATCCTGAACATAACTTCAGTTTCACACCACTAAAACAGCAATTGAACAACATTGCGACCTTAAGTAGTTGAGCATTAATTATAAGTGAACAAGCACTTAAGTATGTCGGAAAAAATTTTATGTTGAGAAGCATTTTCAACTACAGTAGAGTCACGTTATAGTGGAACGTCACGATTCAGGGTTCTAACTTCGCCACAGTCATGTTTTCGTTATAGCTGAATTTGGATTATTCTGACTCCTAAACGCAAAAATTGCATTAACACTGTCTTTAAAATTATTTACTTACAAAGTAGTAGGTTATTTTAAGGAAATATAGGTTTATTTTAACAGGTAAGTATGCGCTGGTAACAATGATACACAACAAGAATGGGTGCAACTATTCGCTAAGTCAAAACGGGCCAAAAACTCCGCAGCATTCATGTAAATACAGCTATCTATCGCTGGACCGCATCAAAAGTGTCTCGCCCGCGCAGGCACGCGCGGCAAGAGCACACGCGCCGGCAGAGTCAACATGATTACACTGCCAGCCGCCACAGACCAATGTAATCAGTTTGACATGTGTAGCAATTTATTAATTTATTTTAGCATGCATGCTCTGATGATACAGTAAACCCCCGATCTAACGACATCGGATTTAACAACATCGGCGATCTAACAACATAATTTCCAGGAACCGTGGAAAAATTAATATATTAAAAATTTATCAAAGCTAAGCAAAGTGAAATAGATCGCAGTAAAATGTTAATTAAAAATAATTATGCGTACATTAAACAATAACATAATGCAGTTATCATAAATTAGTAATATGCAGCTGTGGAATAAAAAAAAAGTTTAAAAATGCTAGAAACTTTGGCTGGAATATAGTTGAAGCGCGCGCCCGGTGCATAGGCCGCTCGCGCAACACCAACATGTGTGAGACGTGATGAGTCACTGCCTTACCTCCTAATGCTCCCCCTCACTTCTCTTCTCACTCTCCTCCCTGAACTTCCCTCTCACACTGCTCCACGTGTCCTTATCTCAGTTATGTAGTTCGAAACGCGACGTGGCATAGGAATGGTAATTTACAACCTCCTTTGAGGAACCATGAATAATTCAGGTCAAAAAATCGAAAATGTAAGGAAAATCATCTGTGTTGCAATTTCCTTTGTGAGTGCTGTGCTGTAAGAAACAAGTCGCTAAAAATAGATACAATCCCTCCTGGGTGTCTACGCCAGCCAATAAACATTCCCCCCCTCCCCTTGCAACTAGAACAAGCCAGATTGTGCTTGCGTGTGCGTGCATCAACTGTCGACTGTCTGATAGTCACGTGCAACTTGCATCCTGTCTTGCCATAGAGCAGAGCCACGTGTTCGGTTTTTCCTCTCCCACTCGGCAACTCTCTCCCTCTCCCATGTTGCAGTGTCTTGCGAGAGCCGAGGAGGATGGAGGTTGAAGAGACACGGCCCGGCCACTCTCCTCCCTCATCCTACACAACCAGACCGAGCGCGCTGCTCTGCCACACACGTCACGGTAGGGGATTGTGGCAGGGTTACCATTTAATTTGGAAGACACCTTTTTATCGTTTTAAAATATAATTTCAATTAAAACTTTTTTTTAAGTCGGTAATTTTTCTACATAAATTAAAAAAAACACTTAAATTTTTTTTATTTGGAGGGGGATGGGTCAAATTTAGTTACCTCGGGACTAACGACATTGGCGATCTAATGACACAATTTCCTGGCACTGTGTGATGTCGTTAGATCTAGGGTTTACTGTATAGTGCTCTAATCTGTTGTATGTGCTATGCAAGCAAAAACATTGTAGCAGCCATATTTATTTGCACATACCAACATTTTGTTGACTATGCATTACAAATACATACTTATGCAGCTGTTTAATAGCACAAATAAATCAGGTAATTCTTCAAATGTTACATGATTTTGTTAGGATGTTACGGTGTTAATACTACTATTGACGGCACCTACTGGAATAGCACCTTTTCACACTATCTGCCATGTTTCTTTACAATTTGCTGCACAATTTTTCAACCACACATAAAATGAGATGTAAATATTTTCTAATAAATCTGTTTACATCACTTGCATACACTATAACAAGTTCATTGAAATAAGAGATATTTTCTGAACCATAAAAAATGAAACAAACTTCGGTAAGTTATCAAAACTTTATTAAACTCAAAATATTTAGCTAATTAACGAATTCCGAAAGCCGAAATTCCTACTGAAATCAAAATAAAAGTAGTGAAAATTCAGTTTCTGTATACCAAATAGTGATGGCCCGATGTCCGATTACCGATATCGGATATCGGCATTATCGGTACATTTACCGTTATCGACAATCAGCAATATAATATCGGTACATCGGTCAGTCATTATCTCGGCTAACTCGCACATTATTCCTTTACTTCTACCATCTGAAGGCAGCACTGTGACTGAAAACAATATTGATTTGAACTGTTTGTAACCAATTCATCATTACTAAAGTTCATTTCAAAAACTTGACATTACAATTTGGCAAAACGGTAAAATGTAAACAAACATAACAACCGAAAGAGTTAACAAGCCAAAGATTTCTAGCAGCAACTGCTTAAAAATCTTTACCGCAAATCAATTATATTACAAAAGTATAATAATTCACACTTAAAATACACACAGCGATGCCGTAAAACATAAAAACAGTCATTGAAAATTATTTACTTATAGTTAAACAACAAAGTGAAGATCAAAATGCCATTCCTAAATGCAAAAAAAAAAGTCACAGATTGTACACTTGTAGATAGCATGGTCAAGTCTTCGCTGGGACTGCTCTGCTACCCAGTGCTGCTGCTGTATTCTATGAGTATAAGCTGCCGAATGGCATGTAGCTGTGCTCACGGAACTTAGTGAACTACGTTTTATGTTTCTCTGAGGTTGGCAATCCTTCGGAGGTCTTTATTTACAAATGCCGGTGCAGGAAAAAGTTGTTTTGGTTACGTTTGTGAACATTTATGGCGTATTCCAATTACTGCAACCAAATGCTCCCGGTGCTTACCCGACGGGTGCCGCGTGTTCCAATTACCAGAACTCCCGTTCGGAGCATTCAGGTTTTCGTATTCCAATTGAGAGTTGCACTCGATGGGTGCACATCGGGAGCAGTTTTTGCCGCACTGTCTCCAGAGACGGTGCGGCAAACGAGTGCAATTATGGCGGCGACCTGTGATTGTGTAAACAAAAGAAAATGTTTTCTGTGGGGGAATTTACACAATTATATGAGTGTTCGGAACTTAAAAAATGCAAAGAAGTTTATGTGATGCAATCATACAGTGATTATTTTAATATCTGTGTTCGTAATTAAAATTATAGTAAGGTTAGTAAGATCGAGTTGTCTGTACATTTATTTACCGACAGATCAAGAAGAAAAATTGTAGTAACGTACCTAGCCTCTCAAATTTCGTAAGATTAAATTTTGGCTGTTTTAGAGTACCTATGGTTAAAGAATTTCGTGTTTCAAGTTATTTGTTGCCACAAATGTTTTGCACTGTAAGTGTGGCGTGTTCCAGTTGTTGGAGCATAAACAATACACACTCTTGGGTGCAATCACGTGACTATTGCATATTTTCAGTTTTCGGGGCGTACTGGGTGCACCCCTAGAGCAGTCAATTGGAATATGCCATCAGTAGTAGTACCTACTCCTAAGCCTCAAACTGAAGTGTCAGTATTGCAGCAGATTTGTGCAGAAATGATTCAGATGTCAGATGCATCTCAAACCACAACTGATGCACCAAATGAATTGACTCAGTACTTAACTGAGCCTACTATTCCACTGTTGGATGACACTTTGCTCTTTTTGAAAGAAATTGTATATTTCCCCAACCGGAAACTGCTTGCTCAAAATAAACTGCCCGTTCCTCCTGTTTCCATAGCTTCAGAGAGGTTATTTATTAGCACCTCTAACGGAATTCGCACAAAAAAAAAAGAACCGCCTCTCACCACATGTTCAGTTACTGACAGTTTTACATTAGAATCTAAGTCTTATTTCTTAAACTTAAACCACTACGTAAAAATTCCTAATTAACTTCTTTTTAACACAAGCTATTGCGTACCTTTTGAAGTAGAAGCTATGGAGGTTGACTGTGGCATTTTCAAAGTGTAATGACTGACCACACATATCAAGTTGATATTATCGACACATTTTCAAGCTTGTATTTTATTTTACTAGTCTAGTGTCTAGTTTTGTATTCTATTAGTTTTTTAAAGCAGCGTTTCACTACTGTTATTATAGTCTAAATGAAGAACAGTACAATTTTTATTACTTTTTGACTCAAATAGTTTATCTTTTCAAACAGAAAACAAGATTTCCTACAGATATTTAAAATATTAGTTTTCAGGTATCGGATCGGTAAAATCTTGCATATCGGAACCTGCATCGGTACCGGGTTTTTCCAGTATCAGGCCATCACTAATACCAAACATTTGCACAACCCTATTATGTTCTGGGGCTCAACACCCAGGTAGGTGGAACACCCCCGAGCTGCGTCTACTATATTTAGTTTCTGGAAATAATAGTGCCGACTCATATCTGGCAGAGAGGAGGAAACAGACACGTAAATAAAATTTCAAAGTTTAGCAACTGTTACATACCGGCAATAGAAATACATTCCACAGTTACAGCCCTTCTAACACAAAGTATAATGATGTCAATACTGTATTCGGTTTATAAAAATAACCTTACTGACTATTTTTTGGCAAGGGGAGGGGGGACTGATATACAAATAAAAATTTAAAAATTCAACTGTTGTTAAATATAAAAACAAAATACATTGACCTCTACAACACATCAAATTATACATTTAGCCAACACACACTACGTTAGAAAACACAGAAGCAAATGCCCATTCATTACAAGCTTATTACAAGTTTATTAGATTTGCAAGTTAAGTATAAACGTGAACTGGAAGATGTTCCTTGTGTTTCACATGGTTCTTGCTTCATCGTAGTTTGCACGCCAAAGAGACTACTGTAAAATATTACAAGCGATAGAAAACTTACGTGTGTACTCCTGGCCCTATCTTCCCTCCCGGATCTTCGTTCGAGTCCTTCACACTACTCTGGAACACAAACAAATGTTTTCTGTTACAAAACCAAAACTATGTTTAATAAATGTTGCTGTAAAAATGCAAACTTCCTTCCATGATAACATTGTTTATGCTCTCATTATGACGATACAAATATAATATACATAACTGAAGACTATCAATTCAGACCCCAGTTTACATTGCAATAACTTAGAGAGAGGAGGTGAAGATAGGAAACTTCTGATGAACACACGCACTACTGTGAGAACTGGAAGGAAAATATTCAAGTAATAACTGAAATGTTGGCAGCACATTTACAATTTATAAAGAAAAATTTAAGTAAAGATAAAAACATACTTTTAAAAACAATTTCAATTCTACAAAATATTTTCCAACAAGGTTGACAAAACAAACAAGCGACTGTAGGTACTCAACTTACAGAATTGTCCATTTACGTAGATAAATATATCTACAAACACAGACAGACTAGCACAAATTGTCACTCTCTCGTATCGCCTCCTTGAGGTCCCCAGTCGAGGTCAAGTACCCGGGCTATTTGAGCATCTAGACTTGGACTCGAGCAGGAGACTTGTATGTCGGTGTGTCCTGACAACTGGGGCTCCGGAGTGAAGACACACTTTGACAACCGTAGACAAAATGGAGGTGCGGAACAACTCTCTTATTTTGTGGAGGTGAGGTAGGTATTGTCTCCCAATTACGTAAAATAGCTGACTAAGCAGCTGTGCCTTCATTCTGGATAGTTCTGTTTCCTGTTGAGCCTCTTGGCGGAGCTGGAGTACCCGTGAGTGCGGTGCAGGAGCCAGGCGTGGCAGTGTTTTTAGTGGGCTAAGTAGCAGCCGTACCCAGCGACGTGCCTCGCGGAGGATGTGGCTGACTTTCCTCTTTCGTAAATTGCGGCTGAAAGCCAGAAGAGACAGATCACGTCTGTGCACCTTCTGAGGTGTCGCAATGAGGTCAGAGGGTGAGTTAGCTGCAGAAGGGCAGACCTGACAACTTTCTGTGGTGGCTTGCAACTTACGCTAGTCAAGAGAGCATGCCTCCTCGGGATCAATAATAATAATGAGCACTGAAACAACGGACATGAGTTTCTCTTTAAATAACACACAAGTTCTTGAATTACCTCGTCGTATTTACAGAAAATGTACCCAAGTTCACAATGGTACGTTTTACACTAACTCAAAATGTTACGTAAACTTACCACTTAAGATTCTAGGCGCACTTTAGCCTCGTGGCTACAAAATCCAAGATGGAGCCTCGGGCACTTTCGATTTCAGCGGGGCTGCTTCCAACATAAACTCACGGTACTAAGGCGCACCTCGCGGTGTAATAACAAATTATAGGGAGTATTCCCTTTTACTCAGTGCGCGATTACTAGGGTTAACCTCATACTCCCGAACTCGCCCATAGGCATCAGGAATGGCTAAGAGGGGGGAAAGCTGACTATGGTACACTTACCAGTTCGCAGTCAGCTCAGGTAGAGAAAGGTGGGCTGCCTAAGACGCACTTACCAAATCGCAGTCAGCTTCGAGGAGAGGTAGATAAGGAAGCTGCCTACAGCGCACTTACCAGTTCGCAGTCAGCTAACGGTTGCAGGTAGTGAGTCGGTTTTTAGTGCGGGTCAGATGGGAAGGCTGACTATGGCGCACTTACCAGTTCACAGTCAGCTAAAGGTTGCAGGTAGTGAGTAGGTTTTTAGTGCAGGTCAGATGGGAAGGCTGACTATGGCGCACTTACCAGTTCACAGTCAGCTAAAGGTTGCAGGTAGTGAGTAGGTTTTTAGTGCGGTCAGATGGGAGGGCTGCCTATGGCACACTTACCAGTTCACAGTCAGCTAAAGGTTGTAGGTCGTGAGTAGGTTTTTAGTGCGGGTCGGATGGAAAGGCTGCCTATGACGCACTTACCAGTTCACAGTCAGCTAAAGTTGCAGGTAGTGAGTAGGTTTTTAGTGCGGGTCAGATGGGAGGGCTGCCTATGGCACACTTACCAGCTCACAATCAGCTAAAGGTTGCAGATAGTGATAGGTTATTAGTGCGGTTCGGATGGGAAGGCTCACTATGGCGAACTTACCAGTTCACAGTCAGCTAAAGTTGCAGGTAGTGAGTAGGTTTTTAGTGCAGGTCAGATGGGAAGGCTGACTATGGCGCACTTACCAGTTCACAGTCAGCTAAAGGTTGCAGGTAGTGAGTAGGTTTTTAGTGCGGTCAGATGGGAAGGCTGACTATGGCGCACTTACCAGTTCACAGTCAGCTAAAGGTTGCAGGTAGTGAGTAGGTTTTTAGTGCAGGTCAGATGGGAAGGCTGACTATGGCGCACTTACCAGTTCACAGTCAGCTAAAGGTTGCAGGTAGTGAGTAGGTTTTTAGTGCAGGTCAGATGGGAAGGCTGACTATGGCGCACTTACCAGTTCACAGTCAGCTAAAGTTGCAGGTAGTGAGTAGGTTTTTAGTGCGGTCAGATGGGAAGGCTGCCTATGGCACACTTACTAGTTCACAGTCAGATAAAGGTTGCAGGTAGTGAGTAGGTTTTTAGTGCGGGTGGGATGGGAGGGCTGCCTATGCCACACTTACCAGTTCACAGTCAGCTTAAGGTTGCAGGTAGTGAGTAGGTTTTTAGTGCGGTCAGATGGGAAGGCTGACTATGGTGCACTTAATAGTTCACAGTCAGATAAAGGTTGCAGGTAGTGAGTAGGTTTTTAGTGCGGTCAGATGGGAAGGCTGACTATGGTGCACTTAATAGTTCACAGTCAGATAAAGGTTGCAGGTAGTGAGTAGGTTTTTAGTGCG